>VMBQ01014455.1:0-13586 GCA_007657795.1 Dreissena rostriformis | reverse complement strand
ATATAAATGCTTGAAACATCAGAGGAATTCAATTCAAAATATTAAGGCATATTAAACTAATAAAACTAAAGATTTGGACAGGTATGGCCCTTGAAAATCACATTCTAAAGGCTGCCATCTTGGTTTCCATGGAAACGACCAGGAATTGAACAGTCCACCCAGACTAAAATTGAACTTCAATCATTCCCCTATACAATGAGACCAAGAAATGCTCTGGACAAAAATTTCACACAAATATCTCCAGGGACTAGACTACACGGGACGAGTTGACTTGGGTACGAGTTGACTGTTAACCAAACAACTTGGTAGAGGACCACCATACGATGTTTAGGGCCAATTTTGACCACAGTGGCACGATATGAACAACTTGGTAAAGGACCACCATACGATGTTTAACATTGCTTTCACAGTAGATTTGAAGTTATTAACAATTAAATGTACTTCTATATAAAATTGCGACCATTGGGCGTGGACATTTTTAATCCTATGGGCACTATTTGACCAAACTTGGTAGATAACCATCATAACATATATGTGCCAAATACCAAAACTCTTATACACGTTTTTACTACATGTATAAACATTTAAGGAAAGCAAGTTAACCCCAGGGCGGGTCCAATTTTGAAACAAGGGGGTATTATTTGAACAAACTTTGTAGGAGATCAACATATGATACAGACATTTTTATTATCCCCCGCCATAGGCAGAGGGATATTGTTTTGGCGTTGTCCGTCCGTCCGACACGTTTGTGTCCGGAGCCATATATTGGAAGTGCTTTGGCGGATTTAGTTGAAACATGGTATGAGTAAATATGTGGATAAGAGGTTGATGCACGCCAAATGGCATTGTACACCATCTGTTAATAACGGAGTTATGGCCCTTTGCATCTTGAAAAAAATCTTTTTAATATTAGCTTAGATCTTTATCTCCATTAACACGTAATAGTCTATCAGCCAGATGGGTTGGGGTGTACCACTCAGGGGGGCAAAACAACACCTATCTTACTTGATTGTACACTCAATATAAAGAAACAAAATGTGTGATAACAATCTCAGTTGGGCAGCTATAAGTTATTATTGAGCTGTTTCTATGGCAATCGTCAGGCTTTGACTAAAAAGCTAGTTAAGCTAGTATAATTCTCAAATATTTCGCCAAAATTGGTTCTAGAAAAAAAGTTTGGTGTTAAAATGAAGATTATGATTATTACCTAGTATGATCTGCAGTAAAAAAAGCAAATTAGTACATTTGAATATCTATGAATATTAATGAGATTGCAAGAAAAGTTCCTAAAAACTAGCGAACAGTAGGGTCAATATATAAAAAATATCTTCAACCACCAAAAAATTGCTACAAAAGGTGTTTTAACTGAACCTGGTAGGGTAGAAGCTTCTTTAAAACATATCAAAAGTTTACCACAATCGGACCTCTGGAAAGTTTTTATTTCAAGTAGGCCGCAAAGATGGCGGCCTATACCTATTAATGATCATAACTATGTAACTATACAATCAAATTTGATGAATTTGGTGTCTATTCCTAGGTTTCAAGGGGCAAAGAACACATAAAGATCATCAGACATTGTTTAAGTTAACAATAGTACACACAAATCCAACATGGCGTCTAAAATGGCCGCCAAGATGGCCGCCAAAACCTATTAATGATCATAACTATGTAAATATCCACTCAAATTTGATTATTTTGGTGGCTATACATAGGTTTCAAGGGGCAAAGAACACATTAAGATCATCAGACATTGTTTAAGTTTATTATATTACACACAAATCCAACATGGCGTCCAAAATGGCCGCCAAGATGGCCACCAAAACCTATTAATGATCATAACTATGTAACTATCCACTCAGATTAGATGATTTTGTTGTCTATACCGAGGTTTCGAGGGGTAAAGAACACATTACGATTGTCAGACATAGTTTAAGTTTATTATGTTACACAGAAATCTCACATGGCGTCCAATGACACAATACGAAGGACCGCAAGTCCATTACTTTTGACGTGATGCTTGTTATGTGAAACGCCATAGTTTGGACCTGCCGCGATTTCTGGATTTTGACAAGAGGATCGATATTTTTCAGCTTCAGGCAACACTGAATTGGCAGGGAATGATGCGTATCTTGCATCAGCAAAGCCAGTACCCTGGGCTGTTGTCAGTCAAATTCTTGCCTATGATTAATATGTACAATGGGGACAAAGCGTGCATTCTGTCAACATAAGTCTTAGTTTGCAACCTTGCCACAACCTTCACACCATTGTAACGTTTGACCAACCCTTGTATTGGAAGGCTGCCGAAATCATCATTGATGCGCCACAAAGTAGTTGAAAATGTTGTTCAGAATTTGGGATGTTTCATAAACGTATGAACTTGCGGGGGGGGGGGCAAAGGATCCCTCATGGAAGAAACCGCTCTCAAAAACATACTTGAGGCTGTCTATTGAGAAATGCAATTGTGCACATTGTGACACGAAAAGCTGTCCAGAGGGCTTCACGGGACCATCTTCTTGTTGAAAAGTGCATACACAGCCAGCTTTCAGCCGAAATGACCAAGGAAGATCCAGACATTCAGATACTGCTGGATCATGCCAAGGATTTGTACTCTTCCCTTCTGAGGGGCAAAACGACGCTAGCAGATGATATGTTATGCGATTTTGATCAAACTCGAGAGGGCTACAGAGAAGAAGAAACATGAAATTGCCCAGACCTCAAAGACAAGCATAGTATGGCTGAATTATCAGCTTATGATTAACAATTCAAGGGTGTTGATTAAAGCATATCGTACTGGGTGTTGGTTGATGCATTAGGCAGTGCCCGATTTGCTATCCATCTTTGCTGCAGCTGGGTACATTACCTGCAATCTGCGTATTACTACATATATCTGCAGCAAATAAGCAACCTAGAGGAAACGCACCCGGACGTTTATCGAAAGTTCGGTATTGGTTTTCACGTTGTTTGTAGGAGCCATCAGTGCTGGGCTGGGCTAGGACTTGATCTTGTTATTGAGCAAACATTGATGATGTTTTTATAGAGCACATGTGGTCTAACTCGCGGCAGTGGAATGACCGAGGAAATGCAAACCCCTTGGACCCTATCTGCAACATCCGAGCACAACAGTGCGATGCAGGATTTCACAGACCTGACCTATACTACAAGTCCACAACACAAAAACCCAACTTAGACGTCTGGGCTGGGTCACATGTGAATGTTCATGCATTTGAGGCGGTTGGGAAAACGATCATAAGAGATATCATAGGAAAGTCGGTCTTTGCTTATAAATTCACGAGAAAATACAGAGCCGAATCTCTTGTGAATAGCTTGGCTGTTAAGATCGCTTTTGACCGTGCTTTTGATCCTGCTCTTCTGTTCCAGCGTGCTCTGGTGGTGTCAACATCTGGAGATCCTTCCCTTGCAGTCGTATTGTCTTATGAACTGAGCTCCCATACTGCTTGAAGCAAAGAACATACTTTGTACAGCAGATGGGCCTCAGATCGCTCAGGCAATTTGAGAGTATGCTGTAGACAAATCATGTGAGGCTGTGATGAACTGTATTCATGAAACAGATGCATGATGGTGGCACTTTGCTGAATCGTTAGCCATGGAAAAGGGCGACTCATATAACGCAATAGCCAAGTCTAATGTAGATTCAGAGAAAGGCATTACGGACAAGCGACAGTAGGATTCGAAGGCTAGGAAGACGGTGATTATAACAAAGACAAAACGCACCGGAAACGTGTATCATATTGTGAGTTTTAGCAAAGAAACAGAATGCTCGTGTAAAAAGGAAGACTTTTTGTCTCGTGACAGAAATGAGGCCGGCATGATTGCTCTGATCAGCACAACTCTGACTATAATGGGATGCTATGTTGTTCTATCTTCAGATGATGCAGACGTTCAAATTGTTGAAGCAACAGTATAACGATCCCGTCGTAGCACCACAACGTTGTTGGGCGAGGATACAGATTTGCTCATCTTGATCCTGCATTACTCCGAAAGGGAAAATAAGACCATCTACTTCCGCTTTTACGTTAATAAATTGTTAAAGGAACACAAAGCGTATACTTTTAACCTTTTGAAAGAACTAGTGCTTATTCAGGCTGTAATTAATCTTAAAATAATTTTCAGCAACGGTAAAAAATGAAGTCTACAGAAGTTAGGAAAACCTGATCCTATCATGAAGTAATGTGCTGATTCATTCTCTCTTCCAAATGTCGTAAATTGCATTTTATGATTATTGAACTCCTTAGTGATAACCTCAATTTGATTTAAATGTTTCTTGTCTCCTAAACTATGGCATTTTACATACCAACCATAACGTTTGAGTAACAAGTTATGGACTTGTGGTCCTTCGTATTGTGTTGATGGGCATTTTGGACGCCGTGTTGGATTTCTGTGTAACATAATTAGTTTACATATTTTCTAATGATATAAATGTGATATTAATGTGTTGTTTGCTCTCTGACACCTGGGTATATACACCAAATTCATCAAATTTGAGTGGATAGTTACCTAGTTATTTTTTGAGTTCATAAATATGTTTTGGCGTCCATCTTGGACGCTGTGTTGGATTTGTGTGTAATATAATAAACTTAAACAATGTCGGATGATCTTAATGTGTTCTTTGCCCCCTGAAACCTATGTATAGACACCAAATTCATCAAATTTAAGTTGATAGTTACATAGTTATGATCATAAATAGGTTTTGGCGGCCATCTTGGCGGTCATTTTCGACGCCATATTGGATTTGTGTGTACTATATTAAACTTAAACAATTTCTGATGATTATTATGTGTTGTGTGCCCCTTGAAACCTATGTTTAGACACCAAATTCGTCAAATTTGATTGGATAGTTACATAGTTATGATCATAAATAGGTCTTGGTGGCCATCTTGGCGGCCATCTTGAAAAAAACAACACTTTCCGATTGTGGTTAACTTTTGATATGTTTTTAAGGACTTCTACCCTATCAGGATCAGTCAAAATGCCTTTTGTAGCAATTTGTTTGGGGTCAAAGTGTATATTGACCCTAATACGGTTAAATTTCTCCCAGAAAATTTCTGAAAATTAAGCTGATTGATGCCCCATCTTCAAAGGAAGAAAAAATACCAAAAGCTGCCAGTACCAGACTGTTGTCAACCATTTTCATATGCTACTGGCATGCATCTTCCAAGATATACAGGTATAGTTTTGCCCCCCTTACTGGTACACCCCACCTCAATTTTGGGTACTTGGCTGAAGGACTATAAGCCAGAGCCATGAAACTTACCAAAGTTGTTCTCAATCATCTGGGGGTGCTTCACATTTAACACTCATAATCCTAGGGGCTAAGGTCAAGGTCACACAATGAGGTCAAAGGTCACAAATTTGATGAATTATTCATTATTTAGTCATTCCTTTACTATGCATCAAGGGATTCTGTAAAAACTGTCCACAATTGTTCTCCATTATCTAGCGGAGTGTCAAATATAAGATCCAGGTTGTTAGGGTCATGGTCAATGAAGTACAAACTCCAGCCTATCGGCTTGCTTTCCTGAGCGCTTAGTGAAGCCATATAATGTCATGTTAGATATCCGTATAAAGAATATTAAACGTGCAAGTCCAAGAAATCAACGGTGCAGACAAGTGGTGATTCATTCTCATTGCAGTTTACAAAATACCTCCAAACAACAGACAGCATGGTTTTTTGTGTAAGACCAAGTTAGTGTTTTAGAAGATTAAGAGGTCCGTCCACGTCAAACGCTGTATCATGTCATAACCCGGAGTATGTCCCACGAACATCGTACTTAATAGGCTGTGAAAAGGGGGTTTAATGCATGTGCGTAGTGTCGTCCCAGATTAGCCTGTGCAGTCCGCGTTGTACAAATTTTCCGCTTAAACTGGATTTGCCTCAAGAACAGTTTCATTTTAACGAAAAATACAATAAAAGCAGAAAGTATCTGGGACGACACTTAACGCACATTGAAACCCCATTTTCTCAGAGCGTGTCTCTTATTTATTAACTCACGAATATTGAACAATTGCTGCAATCCACATCTATTTAGTTACTGAGTTGTTTGATTTGTGTGTCTGTCTTGTGCTGTGAGGGGAACCAACTACCAGAGATGAAAGTCCACCTGGGTCGCCGTTGCGTAGTGGATATGGTGTCTGCTTAGTGACCGGGAGGTCATGGGTTTGATGTCCACTGTGGGAGCGTTCTTTAGATCTCCCCCATAGACACGGACTACTGGTTCTTGTCCCAGGAAACGGACTCGAGAGCGTTTTAAATAAGCCTCGGGCTTTCGAGTCAATCTAGCTCAAATAGGTTTAAACTAACATACCAACCATCTGGTAACCTACAACCTGTCTGACAACAGGTATGTTGAATTGGCAAATGTTTTCAGTATTCAGTATTGCAGCAAGATATCAGTAATGATGTTGATCAAAACCAGCACATCAATGTTGACTCAAGGGACGAGTCGGTTTGGCTAATGCTAATTTTTTTCCCAGGCCATTTTAGCGTGGCTATGCGCGAAGCTGCTCTCCCTAAGCACCACTCTGCCTTTTTCAAAGACAAACAAGAGATGTGTTTGTCAGAAACACAATGCCCCCTAATGCGCCGCTTTGATTTTTTTTACCTTTGACCTTGAAGGATGACCTTGACCTTGACCTTTCACCACTCAAAATGTGCGGCTCCATGAGATACACATGTATGCCAAATATGAAGTTGCTGTCTTCAATATTGCAAAAGTTATGACAAAACTTTTAGATTTACTAAAGTTTTGGACAGACAGACAGACAGACAGACAGGCCAAAAACAATATACCCTCTTTTTTTAAAAGGGGGCATAAAAATGCCACGAGCCCTTATTAATAACCTCTTTATTGCCTTATGACCTAACTCGTCTGCAAAATCAGCGTCTGCAACATGTTGTCTTCATTGTTTCACACATGATTATGTGTAAGAAATGCAAGAAAGTAAGAAATGCATCCTTCATCTTAATAGTAAATATTATAATCACATTAGAATTGATAAGAAATAATAACTTATACAAGTATACCCATAGCCGTTATAATCGATAAGTAATAATCTATAACAGTATTTTCATAGCAAAAAAGGCACCACACGTATACGCCCTTTCAGTTATTCGCATTTACTAGTGTTAGAGTTGTGTCCCTTAGCCGGATGTGACGTCAAGCGGGAATAAAAAAAATCATCCGGAGAGAAAATTGTACAGTGTAGTTGAAAAAATCAACGTCTCTTGCACTATATATGCGTAAGTTGAACGATTTTATTATTATTATATTGATACATATTAAAGCTAACGCTTTTTGTATATTTCATTTAAGTTAGCTAAAATGTGAAAAAAATAAATTAAACATTCCGTTCAATTTCAATGACTGGGTGTCAAGACAAATTTCATGTTCCTACATAAAGTTTGAACTTAAATCAAAGATCTAAAAATATTGCTAGATCTTTGCTTAGATGTAAATAAATTATATAAATTCCAAATAATTAAAAAAAGCGCCTTATTATGAGTTATTTTCCGATAGTTTATATTTTTAAGGGTATTGATTATTGGCATAATATGATTTGAGGGCTTTTTTCACCACTTTGGGAACATAACCCATACCATCGAAAATCGGAATTGAATTGTCAATTTTCTAGATATTTTTTTGTATTCGTACTCAATTGTTTGTTGTAAAAGTTACATGAATATTTTTTAAAGTAGCTATAATGCTTAAAACCTGCCTTTTTATTTTGTTGCAGCTGTATCCCAAGGATGTCCCTGGGGCTGTTTTACCTCAACTTCCAGAAATATGCAAAGTAATAGAGTTGAGATTATGGTTGAAATGCCGGGGACATTTTTTTTTTACTTATTTATTTTTCATATTTTTTTTTTAATAAGTCATGAAAGTGATAACCGGTAAAATGGAATACAGAGTATTTAAATAATATAAATTAGATATAAAAGTATTCATTTTTGTTATTATTATTTTATTGTCAGGGTTTGTGAGATTTAAGTCAAATCATATTCATTTATTTTAATCATATGATGTTTGTTCATGTTGGTGCAATTCCTGTATCTGATTTTTTTTTTCAGATTTTGTTTCCTGATATGTATTGATGTTAATTACTGATTTCTA
Source organism: Dreissena rostriformis (assembly GCA_007657795.1). Classification (NCBI taxonomy): domain Eukaryota; kingdom Metazoa; phylum Mollusca; class Bivalvia; order Myida; family Dreissenidae; genus Dreissena; species Dreissena rostriformis. The sequence goes on along the minus strand of VMBQ01014455.1, from coordinate 5,457 downwards.
ACTATCACATGTTGTCTTTCATAATTTATTTCACATTTTATGATACTTCATACTGTTTAATGATCACTGCTACTCAAATGTGCTAATCTTGCATAATTTCTATTGTAATAAAGCTTATATCATTGTTTCACAAGTGCTTTTACTCAATGGATTCCACAAACCTGTAGCATATAAGATATCCTCTTGAATCTGATTCAAATGGCCACTCTTCGTTTGAGCATTTTTATCGCGATGTTCAATCAAAGATATATCAATAATATTGTTCATTGATAGATATGTGGATTAATTGCCCCTGTGTTCAGCACAAACCAATTATCTCGTTATGATCAGATACTGTGCCGACCAATACTAATAAACAACATGGTGTCATACGCCACAGCAGGGACCTATACTTGTACTGATCACAGGTGGCAATGTCTGGTCATTTAACACCATTTATGATACCTCCAAGTCTTCTCGTGGTATTAGTAGTCATTTCTTGGAGTAATGTTACGCCAAATACTCCATTGTGCGTTTATTAGATATGTAGCGTACTGTAAACATTTATAGTCATCTGCCCATACAGATTGCCAGAAACTAAATACTGTATATTTGTTAGCCAGCTTTATCATAATAATTCAGTGCTTAATACCTTTACATTTTAATTATTTAAAAAATGTAATACTAAACCTTTAAGGTATTTAGCGGGTACCGGTAAAACAAAACGCCGTCATTACGTAGTCCTATAAAGAGTGTATGGTAGTGTACGGAACAACATGATTAAAAAAAGCATTTTCATTTGTCCACAGCGGGGTTAAATAATCTTTCCGAAAAATACAAATAATTCAGATTTATAATTAAAATGCTATATATTTATCACTCTGATCACTTATAAAGAGATTTCAATATACAGGCATAGACAGTTCGATTCGCACCACGTCCGTTTTTTTTCACTTGTATATAATAATTCTTCAATATTGCCATTCACTGTAAAAAAAAAATGTAAAATAAAATTAACATAACATTTAAAGAGTGGCATGTACTTCACTTTTTTAATAGTGCTTTGTCTTATGGTTAAATCAACACACCTCTTACACACTCGATAGTTCATAAAAAATAACACACACCAACACACCATTAAATAGTTACATAATACTATGTATTGTATTTTGCGGCAAATTTGTATCTTTGTTTTGAGCAATTATCGATGTTTAGTCTTCAGACCACCTTAACGCTGATGTTTATTGATAGATCTTTGTGTTCATTGGTAACTCGCATTTTTTTTTATATAAAGATGCAATAAAATTTGTAAATAGTCACTAATAGTACTGAATAGTATGTCGTTGAATTATTATGTGGGTGTTATAATGTTTATTTTAGAATAAATTATCAATTTATTGACAAAACACATAATGTAATTATGTAATAACCGTCCCGCATATAAACAATAACGTTCATATTATGAAAACACCAGAGGCAGAGAGACGAAGAAAACACACATTGTCAAACAAGAAATCTTTGTTCGCTTACAATCGATAATCGGTCATCCCCGGATGACGTCATTCAGGGGAGGTAATGACAAACTGTCAATAACTGAAAGGGTGTATAACTGCCCTTTTTTGCATAAACCACGCGTTAAAATGCCCTTTTTGAATTTACTGCGCCATGCCCCTATTCCCTCCTGGGAAAAACACTACTAATGCATTCATGATTGGACGACAAACACAATTCAAGTTATAAACAGTGGTTTCTCGCTAAAAAATTGACTGCAAGAAATTAAATGGCATAAATTATCATCATCATCATCATCATCATCATCGTCCTCCTACTCCTCCTCCTCTTCTTCCTCCTCCTCTTCCTCCTTTTCTTCGTCTTCTTCGTCTTCTTGTTCTCCTTCTTCTCCTCCTCCTTCTGCTTCTTCTTCTTCTTCTTCTTCTTCTTGTTCTTCTTCTCCTTCTTCTTTAAGAAAGAAAGAAACAAAATCAATATTAGGTTAATATTGCGATGACTGCACTTTGACAACGAATGTCATAATATTTGTTGTTCATTCATAATTTCTTTATTTAAAAGAAGCGCTTTTTTTATATCAACAAATAATTTCTTATTTGCAAAACAAAGCTTCTGAGCAAATGTCATGATGACGATTTGTAGAAAAAAAACAAGTGCAAAAAAAAATCATAAGGGTTCACTTTTGCCAAATAAGGAAAACTGCTTTCTCCTAGCAGCCATGTGTATCAGCCGAAAGGAGCCATTTTGTCTAATGTGTCTAAACGTGTTCACAAGGTTTACCTATACCCATATGATGAAAACTACCAAGCTTCCAATGGGGCCTTATTTTTCAATATCGGTAACTATGTTCAACCCCAGCTCATATGATCATTAGAACAAAAGTTCTGAACAAGTTTCAGGATTGGGCCAAAAACTTGATTTCTAGAGTGAAAAACAATATTTCTCTTAAGTTATATAATGAAAACTGGCCATCCCTACTGCCGGCCATTTTTTTTTAACGGAATAGGACAATTTTACAAATCCGCCAACTTATCATAAGAGCAAAATTAATGTTCTTCGCAAGTTTTATGACGCTTGGACCAAATATCTGATTTCTAGAGTGTTAACAAGGTTTCAATATAGCCATATAAGACAACTGCGCCCCCTCTCCCCTGACGGACATGTTTTTCATAAGACCAGAACCATTTTTGAACTTGGCCGAGATATCACTAGAACAAATATTTTGACCAAGTTTCATGATGATTGGACCAAAAATGTGATGTTTAAAGTGCTTATGAGGTTTAACTAAAGCCATATAGGGAAAACTGCCTGACCATGTGTTTCAACAAACCAGAACTTTTTACTACCTTGGCTGAGATTTAGACAATAACACACGGCAGAGCTGGGCTGGACGTCTAAAATCGGCCAGCTGAGGTAATAACGGCCCGAGGTCCATTAGGCGGCTAGGGTGGATTATGGACGTCCGGCCCAGCTCTGCCGTGTGTTATTGTCTAAATATTACAAATCCTATTTGTTCTTTCACTAAAACATATTAACAAACCAGCTTTCCATACTTTTATTTACATTCAATTGCTTACACAATTTATGACGTATCTATCTTGAATGACGTAATTTATTTGACGGAACACACCGACTTAAGCTTGACTCTCTGGATTTTAACGACAACAAATTGGACGTTGTGATTTATTTAACAGTAAAATATTTATTTACAAAAGGATCGAGCGAATCCAAAACGTATTTCGGATTGTGTGTTTTTAATATGTATAATTAGAAACTTCAAGAGGAATTAAAGAAATTACTCCCAGCAGTCATTCGATTTCGTCAAACGTTTCAAAACGTGTAGTTTGAAATAAATTAAGATAAGGGGATGGAAAAACAGAAAATGGAAGTGCATATCGTTGCAATTTTATTTTTATAAGCATTGGATTAAAATTGCCATCTAGGTAAGATTGTCGTTTACTAAATTTTGATGTTGGATGACTCCTGTTAAACTTAAAGGTCAAATAGTGTCATCAATCTAATCTACAGTACAGTTTCAGATGCAATCGATATTTTTTCATCATTCTTATGTGCTACTTTTAATTATCTTTTTGGTATTATTTCGTTGATTTGTGGCTTAATTTTATTAATCAACGTTGGAAAAGACTGAATATGGACGCCATTTTGTTCAGTTGACGTCGCGCGATCCGATTCTTTTCTGGTATAAACAAGAGATGTGTTTGTCAGAAACACATTGCCCCCTACTGTGCCGCTTTGATTTTTTTTATTATATCCCTTTAAAAAAATTACTTCCCTTGTAAAAATGATCTGTACCTGCCAAATAATAAATATAAATTATCTCCCTTTAAAGCATGTTACTTCCCTTGGATATTTTTTTACCTTTGACCTCGAAGGATGACCTTGACCTAGACCTTTTACCACTCACATTGTGCAACTCCATGAGATACACATGCATGCCAAATATCAAGTTGCTATCTTCAATATTGCAAATGTTATGGGTATTGTTAAAGAAGTTTTCGGATGGACAGACAGACGGACGGACTGACGGACAGTTCAACTGCTATATGCCATCCTACCGGGGGCATACGAATAACGGTCCGCTCGTGACGTCATTTTGTTACTATTTATAGTAACACTATATAATATATCATTACAACAAATATTTCAGCAAATGTTCATGAAGATTGGACTTAAAATGTGACTTCGAGACAAATTCGAAATAGTGACCTAACTTTGTCCTAAAGTAACACAGTTTTAAACTCTGCCTAGACATCATTGGGGAAAATATTCTGACCAAATCTATTTAAGAATTGACAATAAATGATGCATAAAGTGTGTTAACAATGTTTAGTTATTGCCATGTAAGGAAAACTGGCCCACCCCTTGGCGGCCATGTTTCCCAATTCAGCCGAGATATCATGAGAACAAATGTTCTGACCCACGTTTCATGAAGATTATACAAAATATGTTACTTCTAGAATGTAACAAGAGTTTCACTATTGCTATATAATGACTAGAACTCCGCGAGTTGGATGTGTCGCCTGATGGTAATGGGTTAACCAAGAAATTTGCTCATTTCAATAAGTCTAAGTCCAAAATAAAGTCAAGGTCAAAATGAGGTTGGGTGATGCTGGTGTGTGCAGGGTGATGAGAGACAACATCCATGCACATATCAAAGCTCTGTAGCAAGCGGTATTGATGTCAGACGAAACGCCCCGCCCGCCGGCAGGCTTCCTGAAAAGGCCGGACCGCCGGTCTTGTCCGGCAAAATTCTTAACGGTCCGGCGAAGTTTCTAAAATCGCCGGTCCTTGTGACAGGCCAAAAAAAGTATGACTAAATACCGAATAGTCTAATACTTGCCACAAGAACGAAAACACCCCATTATAATCACTCTTTTTGTGAATTTCGAGCCTTTTTGTCATTAAGAACACTTGCGCGTCACTAGTTCTCAATAGTGCTCTTCCTTTACTTCATCGAGTGCACGTACACACAGGCTGCACATTGCAATAACTATAAAACTTTACTTAATTTTTCAGTTATAAACTCAAGCTGTTCGGTCAGGTGAATTTCTGTCCGGACAGGCTAACTTTTCCATCAGCCTGTCCGGTTGACAGGCACTTTTTGGGCCTTTTCAGGACGCCTTTTACGGTCAAAATGGGTTAACCAAGATTTTCGTGCGGATGAAAGGACGGACAAACAGGTTGAACGCTACATGCCTCCCGCATCGTTGATGCCGGGGGTATACAAAAAATCTATCATTTTTTTTAATGTTTAAAGAAAACAGCTCAAGACATAGTAGTTATGAACCTTTCTTGGGTCGCAGATTTTGAAATCTTAACGCGGACCCTATGTTCAAGGTCAAGGTCACAGGGGTCAAAACTTTTATGCGCATGCAAATGTCTTGTCCTGATACACATGCGTACCAGATATGAAAGCAATATCTGAAGGGACACAGACGTTATGAGTTT
>VMBQ01014454.1:0-14721 GCA_007657795.1 Dreissena rostriformis | reverse complement strand
ACGCTTGTGAGGTTAGTGCACTTGCTCTCAGTATCATGCGAGAAAATGTCAACCCCACTCAGAAAATACATCTCAACTGCTTGGCGGTAACTCTCAACCAGGTTCTTAGTTGGTCCGCCGCATTCCCTCGGTGCTACTTTGGCCTTGTGTCTGGCTGCGCGCTTCGATCATGTGCAAAAGTCTGCCATCCGAGAGATGCCGGCTAATAGGCTGCTGGTGGCGACCGACAATCCCTACCTGCGTGTCCGGGTAAAAATAATAACACTCCGGCATACGTGGGAAATGTGCCCAATGTTGTGGCTCGGATACGGCGTCTGACCCTTGAGGCTTTGCGCACTACTGCTGAGAACGACAGGCGTTTATATAACCTTAAGGTGGTCAGATACTGGCAATGGGCATAAGGCGAGTTGGGGTCGAACCATAAGAGGGTGCCACCATTTGGGGTGTCATTTAACTAGTGCGAGATGCGGCCGATTGTCTGGCCGGGACTGATTGAGGTGTGTTGGTCTTAGCAAGTTGTGAAGTGGGAGTAGCACTAATCGGGTGGGACTGGGATGGGATCCTGTGAGACATTAATATAAGTAATGAGTAACGTCAATACTATATAAGGCCATCAGTATATAAATATTTAGAATTACGTAAATCAAGTGACAGAGAAGAACTTATTAGACTATCAATTTGTATAAAAGAATCGCTAACTATGCGGTCTGAAAATTTAAATGCTCATGATATATCTACTACAAACTAATGTTTTATGATTTAATTATGTATGCATACAAATGGAACAATTATTAGGATGTATCAACTGCAGACAATGTTAATGTTAATGTGTTAATATTTATTTCAATATTGTTAGCTGTGTTAATGTTAATATTTAGTTCAATCTTGTTAGCTGTGTTAAAAATAGTTGTTAGACCAAATAATCATTGTATGTATTAAAAAAAAATGTTAACCACGTCTGTATTCATATGCTTTGCATATTCAAATACTTATTCAATATTTGCTCGTCTCCACAACATAAAATTGTATGGTAATGTATGTAAAACTTAACAACTTTTTCCTAACTGTTGTTTTTTGTTTGTCTTTTTTGTTTTGTTTTTTTGTCACAAAATACGGAAAAAAGAACGCCTTATCATGATGACATATTATTTGTAAATGTATGTGTTTAGGCGATGTACTATGTACAAGTCTTGAATAAAATGTCTGTCTGTCTGTCTGACTGTCGTCAAACAATGGAATATGTGACAGGATCCAGTATTGTGGTCTATGCTTTATGCAAAATTATGAGCAAAAAGTGCCTTTTCGCTTTTATTGTATTTTTTGGTTAAAAGGAAGACTCTTCTTGACGAAAATCCAGTTTAGGCGGAAAGTGTCGTCCCTGATTAGCCTTTGCGGACTGTACAGACTAATATGGGACGACACTTAACGCACATGCACTTAACCCCCTTTTCACAGAGCGAGGTTCAATTTAAATCAAACACATTTGCATACTCTTGGCAGGTCTGTACCATAGATATTTGTGATACGTTTCGAATAAAACTGTTCCTCCTCAGACTCCTATTTTGTTTTTTCGCGTTTATCGTCACGGTAAAAATCTCGCATCGTCCTTTTTTGTGCCCGTTCATTGGTAACATTGATTCTGACTAAATCTTAATTATTGGCATTAAAATGATAGTAGAAACCTAATTTGATTTACCTGGTATTTTGACTCAGTTCTGGTTTTCTCGGTGGTATTATGGCATTGTTTATTGTTGTTTTTGTTTGCACATTGTTTATTTCAATCAAGATTGTACGTTGATAACTTTTTAAATAGTTAAGATGTAGTCGGCGTTAAATGTAGTCACCTGATAATGTTAATATGAACAGAATGCTAAGCAGACATCGTGTGAGTCACAAACCGTGGTGAACCGTTAGAACTACAGTTATCAGCCACGCTCTGTGAAAAGGGGGTTTAATGCATGTGCGTAAAAAATGTCGTCCCAGATTAACCTGTGCAGTCCGCACAGGCTAATCAGGGACGACACTTTCCGCTTTTATTGTGTTTTTCGTTTGAAGGAAGACACTTGACATAAATTCAGTTAAGCCGTAAAGTGTCGTCCCTGATTCGCGTAAATATGGTCTTTAGCGGTAATACTAGTATCTACGGCGTCGCCACGGACATGTATGTCGGTCAATGACCAATACCGAATATTTTTATCTAGGCAAAACAAACTTTTTAAAAAAGCATCTGTTCATTCGTTTATTACGGCATATTGAAATCGCAACATAATATAGTTGTTACGGTATATTCGTACAGCAGCAACGCTTTTAGTTGTAGCAGACGTCGAATCGCCCTCTGCAGCCGTTGCTGACATAGATGCTGGCGCCGTCGATACCGTAGCTAGAGTTCAGTGTACACGTGGAGGCTGAGCGCTGTTGGGCGAGCCGGACGTACGTGACTGACGAGGCTCCGGGGACGCCGCATACCTTATGCGCCCAGTTCCAGCTGTCACAGTCCATTGCCTGGTAGTTCCGGCACGAGCAAACGTTGAACGTAGCGCTGCAGCCGAGGTTCACCCATACTGAGCCAGCGATGTAGCCGAAGCTGGTGTCTAGCGTGCAGGCGGACTCAGAGCGTCTGTTGATCACCTGTAGTCAGAAACAAAACAGCGTATTTTCAACTTATGTGTTATGGCTTGATTACATGTTTACGCTGTTTGTCTATTATTTCATTTCTTTAATAAATGACCACATGCTAGGATAAGGTTTCTCTCCAGTTGGTGCATATGAAGATTCACAATGATTATATGTTTTATTACACTTGAAAGATATTGGTAACATGTTCTAACCGGTTGCACAACATAGTTACACACCAAATCACAATAAAATAAGAATGCTTAATTGTTTGTGTGTGTTTTACCAACATTTAAAATGGTGTTTGAAAGTCATACCGTGACAATGCCAGCCACCAGTCCCCCGGGCACGGCACATGTGGCGTATCTGAATCTGATGCTGGAGCAATCAATGGTTGTCTGGACATCACATCCATAGGCACCTGAAAAGCACGACAGATATGTATAGGATCCCATAGAACAAAAAAAGAACTGTCACTGGTGTGGCTTAATGAAGACCGCAATACTCTCTGTGAGATTGCATTGGTAGTACATTTTTCATTTAACAGGATTTATTAAGTTACTGTTAATTTAACATAAACATTAGAAGAAAATGAGCCCCCTGCCCCCGGTGGTAACCTTTTATCAACAGACAGGAACAATTTTCGAACTCAGCCAAGATATTTTAACAGCAAATGCAAATTTCATGATGATTTGACCAAACACTGTGACTTCTAAAGAGTTATCAATGTCTCAATAGAGCCATATAAGACAAACTTGCCCGTAACCTGGCGGCCAATATTGGAGGCAGACTGGAACCATTTCCGATCTTCGACCGAGATATAATTAGAATTAATGTTTTTTACAAAGCTGCAAGATGATTGGAAAAAAAATGTGACTTCTAGATTGTTCACAAAGTTTCACCTTAGCCATAACAGGAAATAAGCCCCGCGCCCCTGGCTGTCAGGTTTTTCAACGGACCGGAACAATTTTCGAACTCAGCCAAGATATCTTCAGAACAAAAGTTTCATGAGGATTGAACCAAAATGTGACTTCCAGAGTGTCAACAAAGTTTCAATACAGCCAAATGATACAAACTGCCCGCTCCATGGGGGCCATAATATTCAACAGACCGGAACCACTTTCGAATTGAACTTCTAAAGTGTTAACAAGGTTTCATCAAAGTCATATAAAGAGCTGCAACGCCCCTGGAAACCTTTTTTTTCGAACCACAACCATTATCGAACTCGGATGGGATATAATTAGAACAAATGTTCCCACCAAGTTGCATGAAAATTGAACGTTTAAAGTGTTAACAAGATTTCACTATAGTCATATAAGGAAAACTGCTTAACCCTTTACCGGCCATGTTTTTCAAAGGAACGGAACCATTTTCGAACAATGTCAAGATATCATTACAACAAATGATCTGACCAAGTTGCATGAAGATTGGACTAAACATGTGACTTCTAGAGTGTTAACAAGCTTTTTCTTTAATTGTAAGCATATAACATTCACAAGCGAATCGAATTTTGAACAAACCATTATGGTGAAGTTTAGGCATTGACTGAATGGATGCACGCCATTAATTCCTGTATACACGTATTTCAAATGTTACGTTTAATGCTAAGAAAAGTGTTTGTTTCATTACGGAAGTTTTAGCGATTATTATTGAAATCTATGTGATCAGTGATATTATTAATTCGGAGGCACAAGCACAATTTATTGTCATAGTGAAATAGATTGGACTATATATTATATATAGGTTTTTTATCATATTTAACCAAAACGAATGACCCTTTCTTTACAAAAATGGAAAGAGGGAAAATACCAAATTTCCACAAAAACACCATGGTTTGGAGTTTGTCGCTTTACTCGAAGTAGGTGTTTAAAAAATCGAAAGTGTAATCTGCCGACATACTTGATTTTTTTATACACCCCAAACATCAAAGCCATATTTTGAAACAACAATAGCATCAAATAATGAAACTTTGTTTCGACGACTAAGAGTACTCGATCGAAAATTGATATTAAGTTGCAATACGTTTAAGGTGCTTGATTATTTAACATTATTTCAGATTTTTTTTTAAATTGCCAATCAATGTCAAATATATAGCAACGTAAGTGAAATTGTCTTTTTGCCATCCCCAGCCCATCCATTTTGTGGGAAAACTGACAATTCGATGAGGAATGTACATTTATTTTAACATTGATATGCAAATTAAACTTGAAAGAGACTGATGCATATATCGAATACAAATTGTTTTCTGTTCATTTTATTTCGTGATAATCATGTAAAAAAACATTGTTTCTATGACTACATTAAATGATTATTTTGAAAAGACTTACTGCAATGTGTTTTTTTTGTCCGGTAAAAATCCCAACACTTTAAGATAGTCGTTTCTAGTCAGATTAAAGGGACTTGTTCACAGATTTTGGCATGTTTTGAAGTTTGTCATTTAATGCTTATAACTGATAGTCTAAACATCGGAACTAAATAGCTCCAGTATAAAACAAGAAGAAAAAGTAAAGAAAGAAAAAAAAGTAATCCACACCCGGGACTCGAACCACTGACCCTTGGAGTAAAGGCTAGCAATCCTTGTCACAAAATATAACGATAACAACAGAACTCATTATTATTCAATCGTTTCGCGTTTGTAACGCTTTATAATTTTCAGGTTTTAAAATCGTTAAAAGATGCATATAATGGATATTTTAGAGCTTGGTAAAGGTTCAGTATTACTGTTTACCCGCAAATATCATAATTACAACGAACGTTTGTAGATCTGAAACAATTTTTTCAATTTTGTCAATTTACCAAAACGTGAACAAGTCCCTTTAATAGTGAGAGCTTAGCACAACTGTTGATCTAAGAACTCAATGTTACATGGTTGTATAGTTGTGATATTGTAATATTGGTACTTGCTTGTAATATGTAAAGATATCATTTTGTAAATAAACAGAAATACCTGCTAGAAGTCCGCACAGCAGTAAGCTAACGAATGTCACACAATGCATGGCGTTGCCGTTCTAAAATAAAAGACACATCAAACATTTTCGGTGCTCATTTTATAATGAAATCATCTAACAAAACAACCAACGAAGCCTCCATCACCACCACCACCAACAACAACAACGACAACAACAACGACAATATAAATAACAGCAACAACATCAGCAACATTGAACATTCATTTAAAAGATACCTTGATTGCCAGTAATGCAGAGATATGTTCTTCAATTTATTTTTTAATTTAAAGCAAACCATGGTAAAACACGCAATTTATATTTGTGTTAAACAGGGGCGTAGATAACCTCCAAATATTGGGGCGGCGGTCAAGTTTCTGTACTGGGAACATACAGGGGTTCGTTTGAGAGGGTTGTCCTCTCGTGGTTCCGAAAAAAAATTACAATTACAATTAATATGGTGCGTTTTGGGGGAAGTTTCCCTCATCGTCGTCATGCCCACGTAACGCGATGCCCTTGCGTGCGAGGAACCGCATGCTGCGTAGGATTTGCAGCAGCTGCTTCCAGTTGTCGGCCTTCTCCTTAGCGTTCCCCGCTGACAGCGTCTCTCCCACGTCACGCTTAGTGGCGGGAAGCGTCACCAGTCGCTCGACCGCCTCCTTGTGGCACTCGCTGCCGTCGTGCTTCCAGAACTTCACGGGACCCTCTTTCCAGTTGGAGAAGCCGTCACTGATGAAGCTGCCGTCAACCTTCGTGTTGCCGATCTTGCCCGTCTTCTTGGCCGCCATGCAGGGATGGCAGAACGCAAGGTCCCGGCTCTGAAAAGAATAACATTGTTATAAATTTTGAGTTAAATATTTATGATAATAATAAAACAAGAGATGTGTTTGTCAGAAACACATTGCCCCCCTTCTGCACCGCTTTGAAATAAAATTTCCATATTTTGACTTAAAGTTCCATATTTTGCCCTTAATGTTCCATATTTTGGCCTTAAAGTTTTGGGACAGACAGACAGAATGACAGACAGACAGGTCAAAAGCAATATACCCCCACTTCTTCGAAGAAGGGGGCATATAAACATTATTAAGCAACAATATGAGTATTATTTGTATGCTGTGTTTTTTTTCTTCTAAATTTCGTTGTATTTAGATTGACGTTAGGTTCATAAAAGGTAAGAACGATCGCAAATTAAAATGTAATATTAATATACATACCTCATCGTAGTGGAGCCATGTGAACGAATCAAACCAACTAGATAAGGAATAAACGCTGTTCTGGCTTTTTCTTCCCGAATGTACGCTTATGAAAAGCAACATTTCCAGGCTGATTAGGAATACTCATTTTGAACATTAAACAATTGCATATATGATATTGTTTCAATGATTTCTAATCAAATAATAACTGTTATACTTAGAGAACAAAAATATGTTCAATCAAATTAATGTTTTTCACGCGTATATTTACTCAAAATTGTTTTAAATGGCAGTTACCTTTGAATTAAAGCGATCAATTAAAATTAAAAGAATAGCCTGTCCTTAATCAAAACACCGACAGTGCAATCACGGAAAAGAACAATAAAACAATTAAAGCAATGACATTTACCCGGGCCCCTGGTTTATGACACCTAACAAGGGATATTGACACATCATTATTGGCAACCTTAGAGCAGACGGAGAGGGGACACATGGCTTCTGCACTGACGGCGCGTGATTACAAAAATAATGGAGATTTGGGGGGGATTTAACGTTTTATTTATATAACGAAACTAGCCGAAATATTGGGGCGGCGGCCGCCGCCCCTGCCGCCCCATTACCTACGCCCCTGTTAAACGCATGACAGAATAATCAGTTGACATGTTGTTTCTGCACGTCTTCAACGTAAACATCGTATGACAACAATTGTCCGTTGTTGTCCTACTATCTGAAAATGGTCTAACCACATATAAATCGGTTTACATTCGACAAGAAAACAACCAATGGCAACTTTTATGAATGTCGACTTGAGATTTCATTTATGGACTATAACTTTCATGAATTTTATTTGTGAATGAAACCCCAGGGCGGAAACTCAGAATTAAAAATGGCAATTAGTTTTAACAGAGACGTAGATGTACGTCTCTGGTTTTAATAAGCCAGTTTCTATATTAAAACAACGCAATTAACGCATCTAGTTTGCCTGCCAGTTGTTTGACTACTTTTTGGAACATTGTATAGTCAATAAACTCTTCAACGAAGAACATTTGTTTATTGGTTACCCGCAAAACTATTTTAAGAATCTAAGTTAACATGTATTTCTGGTCATCAAACTTATTTAAGTCAAACGCATATACCTATAGGTAATGGTGCAATTTACACTGTATAGTATTTGCAAAATCCACAGGCTAACACACGATTCAGTATTTGCAATATGATATACCTGCCGTACGACTATTCGAAAGAAGTGCTTGTGCTTTTTGGTTAATCGAAGTAATGATTACAAAAAGTCATGTTTTTGATATCAAACACTAGATTTCTTGATATTATGATGATGATGATGATGATGATGATGAGCATGATGATGAGCATGATGAGCATGATGATCATAATCAGGATGATGTTCAAACAGTTCATATAACATGTTCAGATACAAATTGTTGATATTAAATGTTAACAACTGTTAAATGGTCGACAACGACATACTTATACCATATCAGAGAGCAAACAACAACAACAAGCCAACTTGTCAACGACGACATCTGATGGAAGAAGTACGTCAGTGTTTCTTGTTTAATTTACATTTTATCGGTGGTTGAGCAGGTTTCAAATGAATGATTGAATGTCAAGCTACAAAAATGCTTTATATCTAAACACAAAAACAGCCATATATTATTATCCGAAAATTGTATATCCGAATATCGTTAGTTTTATGAGACGAATACAGAATTCGCAGTATAAGTAATTTAATATGTAATGAAAACATCACATTGTTTACGGACAGTGTTTAAAAAATAAATAAAAATCTAACATACTCCTGAAACTAGTTAGTTTTCAGGTCATTTTCAGTTTTCATATTAAGAAGTGAAACTCCAGTTGCTCCAGTCCAGGCTCCAGCAGTATTGCACCTATTATACATATATTCATGGTCCTTTATTCATGGCAAGTGACCAATTGACAAAACAGTACAGCACAATACATAAAAACAACATACACACATCGTAGAATATAGCTGGAGTCACCGCCTTGGAACGGTTAATGTTAATGTACGCCAGTGGCAGTACGGTTAGTCCATATTAATGGACTCTCGGAGCCTTTGCTGTGGCGGCTCTGGGAGTCCATATGCACCCCTTCATAAACCAAACCTCAGTTCTCGGCAGCTGATCAATGCACTTCCCTAAACAGATATTGTTCGTGGCAAATTGAGTAAAGCAATGAATAAACTTCAAAAACACGTTAAATTTACCTGAATGGCAACCTACTGACGTTATACTTTGCATGCACCTTGAAAAACACGACAATGTTTCAACACACTATTCTTGTTGACTTTTTTATATTGAAATTTGGAACAGTGTAAATATTCAAAAATCATTATCGACTTAGGCTACATCGTGAATCATGATGTACAAAAGATCGGTGTACTGCAATGTAACCGATAGTTACAATTTAAGTCCCTAACATTGCGACAGTTTCAATATGGTGTAAAGAGTGTACAAAAGAAAAACAAGGTAAATAAAAAGTTATTATTTCTTGCTTTAATGGTACCATTCAATTCATGCAGGGCAACAGATAAGATTTTGTGTCAATTAGTTTTCACTGCAAGCTTTTTTTAACAATTAGTTTTTTCCCTTAGAACTATTTGTCAATTAGTTTTTTTACAATTTGATTAAAACGTACATATATTTCTGAGTCAGATTAGCTTGCGCTTCATTTTTGGATATTGATAATTCTCAGCAATTCTTATTCCATTTAAGTCATTATAAATTCACAGTGACAATGGTTGTTTGTAAATATTAGTATTACTTGTATATTGACAAACGGATGATGGAGTCATTTTATTTCAACCAGTTTCAACACTCATGCCATTCAGTCTCACAGCATACTCACATTGCCAAACCCTCTCTATCAATGACAAGCCAGTGAAAATTAAGATGTTATTAGTTTTTGAGACACGGAATTGCAGCGGTGTTTTGAGCCGAATATTTCAGAATCTGTCACCACCTGCGCTATTAAATATGATAGTATACTCTTCACAATGTTTTCCCAATGGTTTGGGTCTCGTAACAAATTTTAAAATATTGGGCGCGCACGCCATTTATGAAAGTTTCCTAACCCGTCCGCGTTCAACAGAGAACATTTTCCCGAACTTATTTCGGCGGAAGTAAAAAAAAATTGACACCGGCCCAAACCGGTGTCTATATTAACTAATCGTTTTCTGTACGATTGATTTTTAATTTCAATTCGTTTTCAGTCAAATACAAATCGTAAAAACGATAAAACGAACCTTATCTGTTGCCCTGATTCATGGTGCATGAGCTTGTGGTTTAGAAAGTTTAACGTCGATAAGTTTTTGCAGTTTCAATCAGTGTTCCTTAGCCCTTGCATTGGTGATCAAATTTTGCACCTTTGGACAATAGATGGTGCATTGCAACACTCAGCAACCCTTTGGGTTATAAAGCTGAGAGTTGAATAATTTCAACTACCAGTACCGTATGATTAGAAAAATAAGGTCGGGTCAGTATTATAACCATACATTTTACGTTAATTCTTAAAAGTATACTTGATTTTTTTATTAAATTGCATTTTCTAATGTTACCAAAGATATTCAAGTGAAATTCATCCTTATTACATTTCACAATGGACTGGCGTTCCTACAACGACCCAGGACATGGTAGGATGGACATGGACTTTGTTGGGTAGTTGAGAAGTCATGAAAACGGCGTCCTAACGCTAATAATGCCAAAAGTGTTAATTTTACTGCGACTTGTATAGACAAAATAAAAGCAGGGACTGTGCATTCTTAATGGGTCATGGCAGTTCAAGTGAAAAAGTCTGAAGTAGTGTTGTGGAAGACACGCCATGAATGTTAAAGGAAGTGATGACGCTTATTATCATTTTGTCTGACCCGCCATATCTAGTGGGTATTAACCAATACCACACCACTGATGATTTCAATGATGATTTTCAAAAGCCTAGCTCAAAAGAACTAATCTGTAATCAGCAGTAACCTAGTACTGTCTATATACTTAATACAAACAGTAAAATCACTAACTGTTTGTGTGTATGTTTCAGCCCTTCCTGTCCAGGAGATGGACTCCAACCGACTGTTTGAGGTGCACACCATTGACAAGATACGAGGGATTGAGAAGAGAACAAGGTGAGATTATATGTATTTTTCTACAAGTCACATCTTTTGAAAGTGTACATGCCAGGAATGTTATTCTCATTCCAATATAATAAGTAATTTCATAGAGATTTGATTTCTCCTTTCAGTTTCTCACATTTGAGTTTCAAGGTTTCAAACATCACACCCAAGATTGCGATGTAATGTAATAAATGTAAAAAAAGGGGAATCTTTCTGCTACAAACATCAAGGTGGCCATTTCAGCAACAGTTTGAAAATATGCTGTCCCAGTTCTGACTACAACTTCGAATTAATAGTGGAAGAATGAGTGTTAAAAATTTGCTTGGCATTGCATTTTAGGCTTCAAAATAGTGATTTTTAATTAAAAGACTTGTTGGACAGGTTTACTTGAGGCAAATAAAAAACGAAATGATTAAATTTAAAACTTAAGTCCAGAAAATACTTGGAAAAGGCACTGACTTTTAATAGTATAAATCTTCACCATATCACTCAATAAGCATCTCAACAATTATTACTCAGACTGAAGAACACTAAATTGTGTAAGCAGGAAATTAATCAGTTAAATACTTTGCATATAAATATTTTCCTCTTTTGGAACTCCAAATACCAATTATAAACATAACTATTTTACACAGAAGTTTTTTGGCTGTGTTTCTGCCTTATAAAGTCTGTCTGCATGAAGACTGAAGATGAAAAATGAAAAATTCAAGTGAGCTTTTTTAAAATTTATTTAATACTTTCATTCTCCTTTTTTCCATATATAATGGCTCTAATAGATGTTGTGTGTGTAAGTTAAAAAGTCTTAAATTCCTTGCTATTTGCAGGTCTGACATAGAACGAAAGAAGGAAGACTTGAGGACTATGGTTGGGTAGGTTGTTTGGTGTTTGAAACTGGTCCTACAGCAAGGTGTAATAACTTGTTTGACATGCATTATTATGCCCCCCTTCGAAGAAGAGGGGGTATATTGTTTTGCTGGATGAAGGTCCGTCGGTCTGTGTGTCTGTCGGTAGACCAGTTTGTTTCCGATCATTAACTTGTAAAGGGATTGACCGATTGGCGTGATACTTCACACGTGCATTGGCCTTGGACAGTAGACCCTATTGAAATTGGGGTCACTAGGTCAAAGGTCAAGGTCACTGTCACAATAAGTGTGAAATTGTTTCCGATCAATAACTCGTCAACCAATTGACAGATTGGCTTGATACTTCACATGTGCATTGGCCTTGGACAGTAGATGACCCTTATTGAAATTGGGGTCACTAGGTCAAAGGTCAAGGTCAATGTCACAATAAGTGAGAAAATCGTTTCCGATCAATAACTCATCAACCAATTGACTGATTGACTTGATACTTCACATGTGCATTGGCCCTGGACAGTAGATGACCCCTATCGTAATTGGGGTCAAAGGTCAAGGTCACTGTCACAGTAAGTGTGAAAATCAAGGCCCTGTTTTGGGGGCATATGTCTTCGACCGCGGAACTCTTGTTTAATTGTAGATAGTTGAAATACTAAATTGTTTTTAAAAAAACTTAAACAAAAGTAATAGTTTAAAATGTGTTCTTTGTACAATTTGTTTTTATTTGATGTGTCATTTTTGAAAAATGATAACTATTGTCAAATATTATACTCACCTAAATATAAGTATGAACAATACTTGACACACTTACAATATTCATAAACATAATAATTTCAGTATTTAACATGCACATCATGAATAATATCATAATACAATATTTATATAATATAATATTTATAAACAATAATTAAACCAATTCTGTCAAAAAACAAAAAACAAACCAATACCTCATTTCAATTAAACTAATTAGTTATAATTTGCACATTCTATGCGAACATATTTTAATTTAAATTTCATAATCATTATGATATTGGTATGGTTAAGACTGGTTTCTGACATGGGAATTGTGTTATCTTTTCATAAGGAAATTTGACTATGTCATATTCCAACAGTCACTGTGTCTTATATACATTGTATACAAAACCATGTAAATTTTTTAAATGACAACTGTACATATGAATGTGTATTTTTTATAAATGAACATCATCCTTCTCCGAGAGTCACTGTACCTTAAACACTTTAATGTCATTATTATTTGCCCTTCCCACAATGAGTGAGCCTCTGTGCTCACTGTAGTAGACAGATGTCGGGAATAACACAATAATCATCCTTCTGTGTTACCACCTCTGCCAGTCTCTGTCTCCCATCTCTTTCCACCTGGAGGATTATGTTGCATAAACCTCCACATACAAGAACTTGTCCCGAGTTTGTCACATGGAGGCCAGGTTGGACACCCCATCTCCAGTTCAGTGCAGGGTCAGTAATTGTGGAGATCATCGTGCCATCCCTGAACAAGGTGACCAGCTGGTTTTTGTTCTTGTTGACTACATATATCCTGTCTCCATCTGGACTCACTGCACACTTTGTAACTGTGGCATGGAAGACAATGATGAGGTATTGTTTATGTATTGAAACAAAGGTGATGACATAAAAAGTAGTTTATCTTATATTCTTTTTATTAGTTCACCTGAACACCAGGTGCTCATGGTGAGCTTTTGTGATCGCCTTGTGTCCATCGTCTGTTGTGCATCGTGCGTCGTCAACATTTACCTTGTAAACACTCTAGAGGCAACATTTATTGTCCAATCTTCATGAGACTTGGTCAGAACACGTGTCCCTATAATATCTTGGACAAGTTCGAAAATGGTTCCCGTTGGTTGAAAAACATGGCTGCCAGGGGCCGTGGCAGTTTTCCTTTTATGGCTATAGTAAAACCTTGTTAACACTCTAGAAGTTACATTTATTGTCCAGTCTTCATGAAACTTAGTTAGAACATTACTTGTAATGATATCTGGGATGAGTTCGAAAATGGTTCTGGTCTGTTGAAAAACATGGTCACCAGGGGGCGGGGCATTATTCCTTATATAGCTTTAGTGAAACCTTGTTAACACTCTTGAAGCCACATTTTTATTCCAATCTGTGTGCAACTTGGTTCGAAGATGTGTCAAAATGATATCTTGGACAAGTTCTAAAATGGTTCCAGTTGGTTGAAAAACATGGCCGCTAGGGGGCGGTGCAGTTTTCTTTATATGGCTATAGTAAAACCTTGTTAACACTCTAGTAGTCACATTTTAGTCCAATCTTCATGAAACTTGGTCAGAACATTTGTTCTAATGATATCTGGGCTAAGTTTGAAAATGGTTCTGGTCCGTTGAAAAACATGGCTGCCTGGGGGCGGGGAATTTTTCATTAAAAGGCTATAGTAAAACCTTGTTAAAACCCTAGAAGTCACATTTATAGTCCAATCTTTATGAAACTTGGTCAGAACATTTGTTCTAATGCTAGCTTGGTTGAGTTTGAAAAAAGTTATGGTTCGTCGAAAAACATGGCCGCCAGGGGTGGGACATTTTTCCTTATATGGCTATAGTGAAACGTTGTTAACACTCTAGAAGTCAGATTTTTAGTGCAATCTAGAAACTTAGTCAGAACACTTTTTCTAATGACTCCTGGGTTGAGTTAAATAATTCTTCTGGTTTGTAATTAAACATGGCTGCCGGAGTGGGCNCATACACATATTGGTTCTTTATATATGTACATTTTTAACCAGGTTTTCCGAAGGAGAAAACTGGTTATTAGATTGGCGAATGCGGGCGGGCTTTGTCAGAAGTTGTATCTAGACAATATCTAGGTCAAGTTCAAATATGGGCAGTATAGAAGCAGTTGTCTCCCTTTATCAGACTTTTTTTTTTATTGAAAACCTGGTTTTGTGAAAATTTTGTCCCTTGTTTTATTTATTTGTTTATGCACAT
>VMBQ01014452.1:0-14940 GCA_007657795.1 Dreissena rostriformis | reverse complement strand
AACGATACATAATTGTTACATTTGATTATGCACGTATATGTTGTTTTTAACCAAAAGTAAAGTGTTATATATGACTATATGTTATTATAATAGTTGTTGTATCTTGTGGTATTTCAATAAAGCCCAAGTCGCCATAACCACCATTTAGTTTGCTTCAGTTCATACCGGATGCTGGCTGTTGAGTTAATTGCTTTCAGGATGCAAACTGATCGCACACATTTGAGAGACATCGAATTGGAACAATGTTTTTAAAACAAAATTATGAAACAGCTTGACTTTTACAGAAGATCCGGTGGCGTATATGATAATTGACCGCTTGATGGATGACATGCGTCAACATGTATGCATGCAAAACGCAAAGCGTTATTTCACAAATGTCACTTCACATACGAATTTGGGACGACACTTTACGCACATGAATCATACCCAGTTTCTTACAGCGACGCTCATTTCCAATAACAGAAGTTCTGCAATATGTGAAGTCAATCACGCAAACGCATTTGTTGAGAAAGCCGATCGCGACTTGATTCAAAATGATCTTTGATTAAAAATTTCGAATGCTTTTATGTTTGATTTATGGAACCACTTGGGGAAAATACTGGAGCGTATACTGCGAGTAATCCAGCGTCAAACAAGGATAGAATTTCAATAATTATACGTGGTAGTTTACATTATTTTGGGGAATCACTTAATTAGAATCCAGAACCGGTTTTTTAATGATGTCTGTTATAAAAAATCAAGGGTTTATGTCGATTATTGCATCGATTGTTATTACTTTTTAAGTAAATGATGTTGTTCAGACAATTTTGCTATTTTAAATATTATTTCAATTTAAAGGTTGTATTATTTTACAAATTAGGTTTTGCACACTTTCGTGCAATATGAGAGGGAACTATATCAAACTTTTGTTTGAAGAAATCATACACAACACACTTTCATCTAAAGTTATTCAAAGTTTATTAAAGCCAATAAGTCACACATTATTTGATCGAATGCAAGATCAGACAAGTGTATATTATTTATTTGTTTTCATAAACAATATCATTTCTTTATGGCCTTCATGCAAAATGGTTATTTTAAATTCGTAAACCAAACGTCTTAACGCATTACAGCGTCAAACATTTCATGGCCCAGATTTATTTGCAATGTCGGAATATTTGATCACACAGTTACATAAACAACACTGTGTTTGTTTAACTAGCCTCCTTTAACATCTCATATTCTAATACATCTTAACTATATCAAAACTAGTTTTAAATTGTTTATCATAATATAAAAATACGTATGTTTTCTAATGATGGAGTTTTGCGTTTTCGGAATGCTTTGCACTCGTTTATGCAATCATTTCATCCGTCATAAAGTACTAAATATAGAAGTTTTAGTGCAACATTATTTTTGAAATGGTGCCTGTATAGTGTTATAAATAATGTGCGTCGCTATGTGGAAATCCAATAAAACAATCCACTATGTATTCAATCGCAATTAAAGCTTTGTACACTGATCCATTAAATGTGTTTGATTAAATAATTGATGACTGGTTATTCGTCTTAAATCATGTACTAGTATTGCTGAATGTAATTTCCCGACTTCTAAACACATTATACTCCTGGAAAATAAAACATTTATGACATATTTTTCAATTGAGTAATTAAAACATCGCATTTTGTTCATCATTTTGTAGCAAAAAAACACATTATCTATTGTATGCTTCCCTGTGGTTTATAGAAGTAAAGCCACATATAATAAGGTTTTGCATTTGTGTATATTGTGTCGCATTAATTGACTTACATTGTACAGGCAATTGGTCAGTTACTCAAAATACTAGTTGATTTCATTATACATTTCTCTTTTGATAATATTTCGGGAAATCATTCGTCCTTTATTAGAACTGTTGTTTTGCCATTACCACATAGATTCTACGAGTACGGAAAACCGAAACGTATCAACTTCTAATGATACCAACGACTGCTGGCTCAACCTTGTTTCAACAACAATATAGGTAACAAACAGCAAACATAAAACTATTGGTGGTATGTTTTGAACAACTGTTCTCGTAATGTCAGAATGTCAGAATGCCAGAAAATGCTGAGAAGATATTTTGAAAAGAAATATCGATATCATAAGAAATGTTTTTTTTTTTCAAAAGTCAACAAAGCTATTATGATCTAGACAAAGTTCACAGGCGAATTGTCATTACGTGGGTATATTGAGCTGAAGTCGTTTTCGAATCGATACAGTGTAATGAAAGAATGTTTATGTGTATTCTTAGATCGGTCACTCAACGACCATTGAATTTTCCATGGAATTGGTTTTCAAAGAAAGTTCCGAAGTAAATGGTTTAAACGAGAATAAGTTAATAAGGACCATCATTACATTTCGCTTGTGGGAATATTCCATGCAAATGTGCGAACAAAAAACAAACAGGTTTCTTTAAATTGTCTAACACTATCTGACTTGCTAATTGGTTTTAAGTTCAGACGTCAATTCTCTACTACTTTCAAGAAAACAAGAATATTTGGAGACCTGTCAATAACAAGCACCTGGCATAGACAACAAACATATTCAATAACAAATTTGCTGTATATGCTGCCATAAAAGTACAATTGGACATTTTGATGTACGACAAACGTTCAACATGTTTGTGTTGTTTTATATAATACCGATAGGCGTTCACTCTAACGCAGTGGTAAGCATAAGCTCAAGGTTGAACTTGGCAAACATTTAAACCTACCATTGAGAATCGCGATATTGAACACATTGTTCAAATGGTGACATCGAAATAATTGATTGCGAATACCACGCATTTTTATTATTGTCATAAGTATCATAATATAAGAAATTTATATTTATATTTGAGGTACTCATCAGGAGAGACATTAACCCATGTTTTCAACATTATGTCTTCGAATAATGACAACACTATTAGGACATAATTATGTATCCTATTTTATCTTTTAGGCGATACAAACTTAAGAGGTATATTATTACATTTATAGAAACATATGTAACAAATTTGCAATTGAATCATATTTTGTTATTGTGTTATGTATTATGGGCTTGCGGCCTTGATTTACTAAATAAACTGTTCTGTTCTGAAAAATATCCGTGTACCTAAATGGGTCGTACAGACCGTTTGCTACGGCTTAATTTTGCTTTGCTCTGATAAACAAGCATGCATGATTAACCCAAACACATGACGCCTTTTGCAGCTGGCACTAATTAATCAGGTGTAAATTAGATTTATTGCGTATAACAACATTATGTAAACGAAGAAAATATTATACAACACCAAACGTACAGCCGATTATGTTGCAAACCTCACTGAATCACATATTGTTTCAAGAAGTGTATGATTAGTGCGCCCATAATTACTGTGTATCGTTATTTCTATATGTGTGTATACATATTAAGAAGTAAAAATAATGGTATGATACGTGCTCAGCTATTCAGTTAGTTTATGTGTGGATATTGCGTTTTAATTTACCGAAAAATGCTTTCATGATTATGAAATTATTGAATAAGTACATTATATATTAAACATGCATTCAAATTATTACAATCTAATTCGAAGAATTTGTGAAGCGGTGGCGAATTTTCTACGAAAGTAAATCACTTTATATTTATTTCCATTTGCTGTTCTTAAACGTGAGCAATAAATGGTACCGACTAAAGCATGAAACATTAAATGTCATTGAAATACAATATTTCGGTATCCCGCGTTATTTTTGCGAGAGGTTTTGCATTTATTTGCACAAATGCAGCATACGCTAATGCTGTTTAAGTATTTTTATCATCGAATTTAATTTAATTGCTTTATTACCACACAGTTCCATTGCAGCTCCATTTCTCTGTTTATAATATGACAAATGATGAGAATATAATTTGTGTTTTGTTTCCCTATTTGAAGACACATTGTCAGTTGCGTCAAGTAGTTAAAATAGTTTAGGTAATAAAGACAGTTGTAATTGGCTATATTCTCCACTGTCAATCTAATAACCGTTGCTTATTCTGGGAATGCTAAATACAAGCGTGTCAGTGTAACATGTTTAGACTAGTAACCGACGTGACGTTTTAACTCACTCAAACTATTTTATGTTACTAAAAAAGCACAAATAAGAACAAATAAGCCCCGATTCATTCACACATTATTTTGAGATTTGAAAATCAGCGTGTATTACCTTTCTTTACCATTGCAATCAATATAGTTTATTTCGAAATCTACTAACATGTGCAGAAATTCATAGGATGGTTGACAAATCGGTAAGCCTTTACTTCCCGTTATATTTTTTATAAACTAATTTCTTGCCGAAGTCAATCACTGATTGTATTCGACGGCACGAATATCCTATTTACCAAGGCAGTTGGGGCGTAAGATTTACAACGTAGGGGTTTGACGTCATCCGTCAAGCAAATATCAGCAGCATGTTTTGATTAATGTTTGAACTGAGGCATACAGGAAATGATAAGATTACCTAAAACGTTGTCGTGTAATATGATTTGTATGTTTGTGTTAAATCATCGTAACTAATTTTAACATTTTAATTGCGGTTCTGTATCATAGTTTAACGAAAGTGTTAGTGGGTAAATTCATATCATAAGTTCCACAACTCTAATTCTTAGTTCTAACATATAAACGATAACTCTTACATTTTGTTCTTGTCCATGCATACTTAGGCAATAAAGCAATAGCTATACATTCAAACTAGTTTGATAAATATTCGTTTGTATAGATTGATACATATGTTATTGTTGTTATTTTTTTTTTAAATGTATGGCACCACGACATCCAGAAAGTGTACCCATGGCATATTCCGAAGCTGAAGGGACTATGTGTAAAAGTACTGTGGAAGGTTTGCAAACTTATTGCCACACAAGAATGTATGTATATGAAGTCATACCTAAGATTGATCGAATAGGCAAAACGTGTAATAATTTATCTTTCCTCTAAGGTCTAAACAACGAACGGCTAAAGGGTCAAATTTGTTCGATTCTTTAGACAATTGGTACGTCTAGCAGCTACAAATCTATATGAAAGTGATATTATTTAGCTTTAACCTTTTTCGGCTACAACAATACTGAATCAGCCTGTTAGGAGGAAAAGTAATCGAATAATTATGCGTATTTCAATGGATCGAAGCATAAAACATTTTGTGTTTGTGTCTGCATGAACCCCATGATGATAAAATAATAGATCGGTATGAATAACACAACGAAAATTAAGAAAGAGACATTAGAACAAAGTTTCGGAAAATATTGAATTATATGTTACCTGCAAAGACATCGAAGTGATATATTTAACAACGTTCCGCAATAAGCAGAAAAAAACTGTAAAAATATAAAAAGAAAAAATGGCTAGCTTCCCATAGAATTTGAAAATAAATTAAGGTCTGAATGAGACAGTAAAACAAGAAGATATTTTCCACTTAATGTTTATCGACATGTGTTATAAGACATGTATATGCGAAAATGAATCAATATCAGCTAACGTTTATCGTTACTTTCACTGCACATATAAAGAAAAACTAGTCCACGAGAAACACAGATGCACTACATGGATTCGACAATTAGAAAGTATGGCCTACATCTCAGACGATTTCTTAAGTGTAACACTATATAAAAAAAGTTACTGTGCCTTATTCAAACATATTAACGACCCAATGTTTTAACATAAGTTTAGCAAATGTAAATGTAAGCGACGTAAAACCTTTTGCAAGCATGTGACTATGGATTTCTTATAAGGTTTTACAAAGAAGCTANTCCATGCATACTTAGGCAATAAAGCAATAGCTATACATTCAAACTAGTTTGATAAATGTTCGTTTGTATAGATTGATACATATGGTATTGTTGTTATTTTTTTTAAATGTATGGCACCACGACATCCAGAAAGTGTACCCATGGCATATTCCGAAGCTGAAGGGACTATAGGTAAAAGTACTGTGGAATGTTTGCAAACTTATTGCCACATGAAAGAATGTATGTATACGAAGTCATACCTAAGATTGATCGAATAGGCAAAACGTTTAATAATTTATCTATCCTCTAAGGTCTAAACAACGAACGGCTAAAGGGTCAAATTTGTTCGATTCTTTAGACAATTGGTACGTCTAGCATCTAAAAATCTATATGAACGTGATATTATTTAGCTTTAACCTTTTTCGGCTACAACAATACTAAATCAGCCCGTCTAGAGGAAAAGTAATCGACTAATTTTGCGTATTTCAATGGATCGAAGCGTAAAACATTTCGTGTTTGTGTCTGCATAAATCCCATGATGATAAAATAATAGATCGGTATGAATAACACAACGAAAATAAAGAAAGAGATATTAGAACAAAGTTTCGGAAAATATTGAATTATATGTAAACCTGCAAAGACATCGAAGTGATATATTTAACAACGTTCCGCAATAAGCAGAAACAAACTGTAAAAATCAAAAATGAAAAAAATGACTAGCTTCCCATAGAATTTGAAAATAAATTTAGGTCTGAATGAGACAGTAAAACAAGAAGATATTTTCCACTTAATCTGACGTCTTATTTCTGGTTATAAAATATGTGATGATTGCAGTGGTAGTTACTTCCATGCTCTTTGTGTCTGCTTTAATACACAATGATAAAGTTTCTGACTTAATGCAGTGATTTTGTTTACATGACTTTAAATATTGTTGTTGTTTGTCTTTACATGATGAGTTTTGTGTCCGACAGTACAATTTAAAATGAAACTTAATGTTTATCGACATGTGTTATAAGACATGTATATGCGAAAGTGAATCAATATCAGCAAACGTTTACTTTCGCTGCACATATAAAGAAAAACTAGTCCACGAGACACACAGATGCACTACATGGATTCGACAATTAGAAAGTATGGCCTACATCTCAGACGATTACTTAAGTGTAACACTATATACAACAAGTTACTGTGCCTTATTCAAACATATTAACGACCCAATGTTTTACCAATTTGATTAACATACGTTTAGCAAATGTCAATGTATGCGACGTAAAACCTTTTGTAAACATATGACTATGTATTTCTTATAAGGTTTTACAAAGAAGCTATACACCAATAGTAAATAACACTACATAAACCGTTTCAAGGTTGTGATCCAAAAACTGTATTACACTGTAACAGTATTGAGTAGGTTATTTTCATCCAATTAAACCCATGGACACGTTAATAAAGCTTTCATTATTATGTTGAAATGGCTTTATTGGTCTTGCATATGGCTAATTATGCATTGACTGTTTTGTTTTCCTAGGGACATGGCCATTTTCTAGAGGTCTTCAAGGCCGTTTCCTTATAAGCTTCAGCGTTGATGTTTTTTTTTTGTTTTCCTAGGGACATGGCCATGCCCAAGAGGTCTTAAATGCCGTCTCCTGTTATGCTTCATAGTGTTACACTCCGATTAAACACCGGGGAACGTCAATAAAGGTTTCACTACTTCTTATGTTTACATGGCTTTGTTTGTCTTGTATTTGGGTAATTATGCGTTGATTTTGTTTCAAAGGACATGTCCATTCTTCACAGTTCTTCAACGCCGACTCCTCATTAGCCTCACAGTTTTACCTTCTGTGCACTGACAAGAAACGTACACGGTATGGTAGGCCAATATCCGGATATCGCAGACAAATAGTAACAAACTCAAGAAAATGGGAAATTAAACAAACAATAACCCACTGGGTCAATTATGTGTTCAGTTGAGCAGAATCGAAAGTGTGGTGTGTGAATTATTCTCGCCTTGTATTAAACTAACCGAAATTGCTTCAGTTTTGATTAACAAATTAGTTATTAATGGTTCGGTAAAATATAAAATGAATAAGTCTAATATCATATATGTTAATAACCAGATCAATTTGTTTTTCTGATAGACTGTCCAGTTCTTGTTATGTAAGCCAATTTCAATTTTAGTTGAAACAATCACAAGAAAAAAAGACTTTCAACAACTGTGTGTGTTGCGCTACAAACCCGGTATTGCGGAATGGATCGCATATAAATTATTTAAACACGATGACAATCGATTTAAATCCAGAATATTATCATAGCGTGCATTCCGTTGTGTAAAATCTGTGTTGTGATATTTATAATCGTAATGATCAAAGATCCGTAAACACTGCCCAATACTATTATGTTATATAAATACTTTCCAAAAAAAAAAGTGCCATACGAAGGTTGATTTCATTAGGAATACTACAAACAAGTAACATTGGTGTAAAAACGTTAAAAAACAAACATTTTGCATCTTTTTAGCATCTAAAATTCGAGTCAGGATCGGATTCATTCGGTTTGCGTTAATTTGCTTAATTACGCAAGATATTTTTTATTTATTATCACGGTACTATAACATTTATATTGCGCAGTTCTTTTAGAGTCGAGTACACGCGGTTGTATACACACCATTTCCATGACATACATAACGCAATACAGTTAACGCTGTTTGAACTAATAAACCTATGAAAGATAATCTAATAATGAAAATCGAAAGAATGTTAACAAGTTATAAATAAATACAAGTGACCTTCTTTTTAAACTCCAGTAGATAACGGGTAACAACGTCATGCTTCCGACAATGCCTGAAGCTAATCTCGCGTTCGTTCGTAAATGTTCGGACATCAAATGGTATATATTGCCCCGCAACAAATGAGCATTTTGAACCTCCTTAAATCAATGTTACCAGACAACATCTAGCGTTGACATTTTGGATTTTTCTATAAGGAACACTCAGTTTGTATAGGTTAACTTTAGTTTACGAAGTATTCGTTGATTTTGGGCACTTACGGATCTTTAACTCATCGTCTCAATACAATAAACATGATCAAATCATGTTTTCCATTTAACAAGCCAATATTGATATAATAATTGATATCAAACAATCACTTAAAAAACGTGGAAACCTGTTTTGAATCTAGAATCGGCCATCATACTTTGTATTATTGAGGTAAATGATGCTCGAAACCCCCATCATGTGCTTTAACACACTGTGCTTTCTCGAAGTAATGCCTCTTTAATGTCCATTTTGACAGAATGTCAATATTTCCTGTTTGCCTACATTTCTTCTGCGCTTTTGTATTCGAGAGCTTCAATTAGCAACGGGATTAATTGGTATTTCATGCGGCTTTTTATCGTATACGTTGCTAAATGAATAGACCCATGGTTAACTTGTCTATAAATAATTGGTTTTGCATTAGGTATTGGTTTAGTTAGTGTATTTTGTATTTCAAATTAAAAATCAATTATATCATTAGAGAGAAGAAATACGTGAATTAAGTCACTAGCCTTACATAAAAGACTAGCGGAAGTATACACTGATGCTTTGTCTCTTACGGTTTTTAATAAAAAACGTAGTTAACACTCGTTTTGGTTTCATTTAATCGTGCCTCGGAAAGTTACGGTTCGTGTTTTCTGGTCTGAATTTAACCATTTAGATCAAATGGGAATTAAGCTAAAATGTACTCCTTTTTATTGATATTTTATTACAATTGTGATTCTATGGGGTTAAAATTTATGTACACGTAAATGTTTAATGAGAAACTCTGGGACAAGTTTGAGGTTTGGAGCTCCTTTAAACCGGATTAAACCTTCAGTAATTTTGCATATGCCGTTCCAAGGCGGTGGCCCTAGTTTTGTTCTTGTTTTTGCATTGTAAAATAAGGTTTCTCTCCTGCTGGTGAAGCTGAAGTTTCACTTCATGTTTATTATCTGTCCTTATAATTTTCAGAAGTGGCAATATGTGTATATGTATTCACTGTATGGTTGTTCGTATTTGATATTCACAGACGGTGAAGAGTATCCGCATTTAATCCCGTCCATGGCTGATTCCCTTTTTTCAATAAGAGGCCCATCTGTTTTCTCGAAATCAATATCGCACAACATACTTCCAAAATGTCAACGCCCCGATGGCCTGTTACTTGATGTATGCTTTTTCTTGAAAATCTCTAACCCTCTGATAGTCTGTTTGGAAGAATCAGACGTTGTAAGTGGAACCAATTTTTTCTATTATTAGAAAACGTCGTTTTATTTTGGGGCACGCAAACATAATTTTGGCTTAACGATTTATGAAATTCGATCCTGTGGCTAACGGAAATCGACACAATTTCCTACAGTGCTCATAGGCTGGGTTTTTACCAATCGAATCGTGCAATTAATAGGATGTCTAATACAGAAAGAATGTAATATCTTACACAAACCATGAATTTTAAGCGACAAAAAATCAGCAGCTTAATAATTGACGTTAAATGGATGTGTTAATAATTATGGATATGTTTTTTATTGTCTCTTTATGATTCAGAGCAAGGGGAATGGGTTTGTTAAGAACACTTATTGATGTAATGTTCAAAGCGTTTCTTCCAAAAGTGTTTTAAAGAGCATAATAGTATATAACTTTGACGATTATCAATAGAAAAGGCTATATTGTGAGCAAATTAATCCGTGCCTATTTTATAATTGTTCAAGCTGCAAAAGACCAACTTTGCAGCACAATTCGTTTCAAATGGTTATATTTATACACTGATAAAAATATCCCATCCATTCATTCATTCTAATAAAAGCCTGAATCGTTTGAAAAACAAAGGCATCCTCCTGCATAGTTTTTATTGTTGTTGTTTATTCACGCATGCATAGGGACACCAAATGCTCCCGTTTGAATTAATTGCTTTCAAGATGCAAACCGATCGACTACAAGAGCGACAAAGTATTCGCAACGATGTGCTTTCATTTAATATTCATGAAAAGTCTTTACTTTGACAGAATATCATGCGGTTTGTATGGTTTCTCACCTCTGTAAGGAAGAAACACGGTACTATTCACTGATCATTCATGGACGTACAACATCCCTTCAGGAAAAACAAATGTTCATTTACTCACTTAATTTTAAACATTCGACACCTCGTGTTGAAAGGACATTGATCTTAGTTGTTCATCGGTATATATATATATATTCTTTATTTCCTCCGATATCGAAGATTCGAACAACAAAGTTATACAATAATCACAAAGCATGTTTTACATATAAAGAGTGGCATGATTTACAAAACATGTAATTATGAATTAACATACAAACAAAAAAGTCTTTATTCCTTAACCTTAAGTTAGGTTATCCATAATATATTGACAATAGCATCATGTAAGTTGCATACCATTACAAAAAAACATTTTAGTCGATTCTAAGCGAATTTATCATAATAAAATTAAAACAAATCACATATGAGTTTGAGTAAAACGGAATTGCTTAAAAGGTCATCTTCAGTTACGCTTAATGCAAGACACACTAGATGTCTACTCATTGTCATTTACTGGAAAATGTATAAATTGCATAAATTCGCAGTGTCCAGTCACTTTGTACAGTTCAGCAATAAGCTAATTCCTTTTGGATTCTGTTTTTCACAAAACCAGAGAGTATGGTTCACAATACTGTCGGTGAACTTGTAACAGATGGCACATTCATTTGCAAATTGCCTCGACATCGCCATACTTAGGATCTTCGTTGATTTATGGTTTATCACAGAGAGAGACGGTGAAGTCTCCGTCTTACACGACACACACGATTGACATCTAAGTTACTAAATACATTTATTTAAAATTGACTCTTGGTCTTTTGAGGCAGAATCGCATTTTGCACAAATTGGTTGTTCGTCTTTTCTATTAACATACGCATGTGTTGAGACCGAAGATCGCTGTTTTATAAAATATGGCCTTTAATTACAAAATTCGAGAGCTCTCCTGATTACTATACGTTGCAAATCGTGAATACACTGGCGCGTAAACGTAAAGCGATTCCCGCTTCATAAATGGACTTAATTGCGCTTATTTGGCTTCATAGTGTATATAACTTGAACAAATCCAGTTCATCGTTATATATACGAAACTGACAATATATAAGCAGTTAGCACATGCATAAGGATGCGAAAGTGACCAAAATAGTATTCATGGTGTTAAAAACGTACTAAGACAATTAGATTACTCTTCGTTTGCATTCAATGCCTCCGTTCTCATTTTAAAGCCATTTTAACAATATATCGCGAGTTTAGTGAGAACTTGAGTATAAGTATTTGTTAACAAAAGTATAAAGTGATATGCTAGGTCGCTTATAATAGAACATGACGAATAAAATGTTTTCTAATATCATTTATCACTAATGACAGCTGTTTCCACACATGTAATTAATACATTAAACGCAAATCATGGTAACATCCATTATCTAATTGTTCTGTATGTTCGCAATGATAATAGTTATAAAATGAGGCATTGAAACCACATGTGTGTTTTATTCAGACGAATATGACAACGATGGGTTTTGACTTAGATATCATATGACAGTTATAAGCCGCGGAAACATTAACTATACATGGAAATGCCACAAAGCTAATGTGTTATGAAATGCTTACTGACAACAACGGTTTAATGTATAGCATGAATGTTCTTTTTTTTAAACATTAAACGCTCATCATAAGAAACACCCATTATATAAGTGTTCTGTATTTTCGAAATGACAATAGTTATAAAATAAGGAATAGGAACTACATAACATATAAAAAAATATAAAAAAATAAATAAAATATGACCGGTATCATGGATATCGACGTAATACTTAAGACACATCACATTTGCATGGAGATACGAATTAAGGTTAACATCTCTGTGGGTTTTTAATGTATTTATTTTTATAATTTCAACTTGATAGTATCATTCTATTAATAATAACACATAATAACAACGGTTAAGTGTAACCCCTCCAATTTAAATCAGAGAGCTGTTCACAACTTGTGAAGGTCGATACAGAATTAAATCAATTGATGTTAATAATTTCACTATCCCGAGAGCTCGAACAAAGAAGGCTGAACTATCAATAGCAGAGTTTGGACCCAAGTGGTGGAATGCTCTTCGAAAAGACTGACCAAAATGCACACAGAGCGAATTTCAGTTTAACACTTAACTTGAAACGCATTTGTTTTGTGTGTTCTATGACAAATGGGCTTTATTCAGTTATATAACTTTGTACAGCGCAATAAAATATTGTCAAATAATTTATGCGCAATATAAGTGAAATTGTATGTATATATGTATATTAATAACTGTTGTATTTAAAGCTCGTATTGTTGTTTAATTAGCATTAAATAATAAAGTTCAATGAATTGTATATGCATATAATCTAGAACTGAACATATATATGAATGGTACGAATTATTGTATGTTATAATCAGATCGTCTCTCTAAATATTTAAACAGAAACAAGCAATACATTTATTTTGCTACAGAAATAACGCTTTCAGATTAATTTCAATGAAACAATTCACGGGCAGAACAATTGTGCACACCACCTGTTTGGATTATTAAGGTTTATGCTTGAGCCGCAATATTAGAAACGTCCCGTTGCAGGCAAAAAAGCATGCGATCACACGGTGTTTACTTTTGACTGACCTTTCTCGTAATGCGGTTTTGTATGCCAGAACATACTGAGACGTCATTATGAAAACGAAATATCAATAGCATAAAAAATTGCCCGGTTTACATAAAATTTAAGGGCGATAAGGTGATAAACCTTAGAATTGGTTATGATCTTTGAACGAATAATACATTTGATATTAGACAGTTTTAATATCAAATAATATTGACTACATTTGGGATATCGGGATTTTAGTTTGTTCAAACACGATATGTACGATCCCAGCGATTGAAATGATGTCGAGTTAGTTACCTAAAATTGAATCAACGAAATGACGCTCATTGCAGTTAATAACAACCATTTCATTCATGCGTAAGGCCCATCCACATCAATGACGATTTACTTGTGTGTTGTGTTTTATAATATGTTGACAATAGTGCATCATTGGTTATATTTGTTGTTTTTAAGTTTAAATTCAAATTTAATTTTAAATATCTTAAACTTTTAACGAACGTTTGTAGATTAAGGACGTATGCGGCAGTTTCAATGCAAATTTTCTTGTACCTAGAATTTGATAATTTTTGGTATTAAGCTCGAACCATCTGTTGATGATAGAACAATTAAATAAAAATTATGGGTCACCAGTGTTGTCGAAAAAACTACTATCTATCTCTATTTATATAAAACTGGTTTTACTTCACTGCAAGCTCATAAAAAAGACAACATTAATTGATGTTTCAGGGCATTAATTTATCAAAAACAACAACAACATAATTTTACAGATGAAAATCAAATTCTATGCATATTACTTTTATTAGTATTAAAGTCTTTCCCATACCTAGATTGTGTCCAAACTTACCCAAATGTTTCATTTTTTAGTACTTTATAAAAATATAAAAGGAAAAACATAGGTCTCCTGGGTCGTTTGTTAACAACCGAAGTTTAATTGCATGTAGTAAAATACAATTTTAAACAAATCAAAACAATATACACTGTGAAGTTCGTAACACATACTAGTACATCTATGCCAAGCAAAAGAAGAGTTCGATTTAAATAAAACACAAATAATGTGTATCCAGATCAGTAAAAGTAGGTAAATACAGCATTCAAAACAAGATTTGAGCAAAATATTTAAAGGGGCATATCAACGATATTACTTGTAATTCTTAACATGACTTGATCATTGTTTGGCTGTATGCCAATGCAAAAAGTAGATTTAAATTTAAATCACGACCGAAATAATTAATATTAATATCGAGATCATTAAAAGTAGGCAGTATCCAACTAAAAACATGATGTATGTGATACACTTAAAGGGTAACATTAACTCTTTACATGACTTGAGCAATTAACGGCATTCATTGTTATGCATAAATGTATCTTTTAGCAGTTATATATTATTGGAATTGGTAAAAAAATGTATACGCAAAACCAAGATATACACACAGTTAATGTGAGATATATAACTATAATTCAACAAAAGTTATTTAATTATTTGAAAAACTTATACACACTACTAGAACGTGTGCATGTGAAAAGAATTTCAATAGAATACA
>VMBQ01014450.1:0-15204 GCA_007657795.1 Dreissena rostriformis | reverse complement strand
GCGACATTTAACGGCGATGCGACATTTGTAGGCGCTACACACAACGTTTAAATATTGTCATAATACCGACTGTGTCTTTAATTCATTGCTGACGCCATACAGTTAGTGAAATAAGTGTATGTGTTGCAAATGCCAACGCAACATATATCATTCTTTATTTGTAGACACGTCATCCATAATTCTGCTTTTGCCACGGGGGTGACGTAAGGAAAACACGTGTCTGAATAATAAATGTGGCCAAAATGATTAAAACAATTGCATAATCATTCGCGTATTTCCGTTTTGCCACGACAACAAAATCCATACTATTCCCAGTTTTCTCATTGTGCTAACTACGTTTATATTGCTAAATGAATGATTATGTTGTTTTTTTAAGTACACAGTGGTTTTTAAACGCAATATTAGACCGAATATACCAGTAATACATGATATTTAGACCAAAGTTTACAATAAGTACACACAATACCACCTGACATGTCCCAAACCAAAACGTGGTACACAAATAATTCTAATGAAGATGGACACGTATGAAAGTTATAACTTAGTTATATGTTTATACGAAATTATCGTATACACTTTGTTCAGCTAGCATTTTATTATTTTTTAAATGCTATTATAATTCGTTTTTATCCATTCTAAAATGTATATATGACTACCTGCTTGAGTTGCACCGCTGGTTATTGTTCGGATAAGTTTGTACGTACAACCGTAGGATTATTCTGACCTTTACACATGTCGATTATAGTATAACATTGTGGTCATAAAATGTGTCCTTTCCTTCTTTCTTTATGAAAGGAAGATAAGATAAGCAGTGACATTTACTGAAAGTGTTATGAAACTGGAGTCGACTATCGGCAACTTAAGTGAAGGTAATTGAGTGGTATGTAGAATTTGATTTTAATTTTCTTATACACGCCCGCTGTTTACCGTAATTTACAAATGTGATATGAATGTGTGTATTTGTTCAACTCACAATATGTATATTTATACTAATGTTCATAGCATGTTCATATGTATGTTTCCATCAACTACATACACAATGTAGCATATTAAACTGACGTATGCAATTAGCCACGCACATCTATTTCAGAAATGAATCTTGTTGTTCTCGTTGGTTGGTTGTTTCTTCGCATCGAATCAGGTAATTCACCAGTAGCAAGAACATAGTTCAATATGTATAAAGCATCCTTGCCATAACTCAATTTTTTATTGACGAGACGAATTATTTCCAAATGTATAGTAATTATGTTGAAGAAAAAAGCACATAATTGTATTTGATCTTAGTTGAATATGTATTTATCCTTCAAATTGTACATTGCTCACATATTAATTATTTTTTAACTGACGAACTTTAGTTATGGTATATATGCATTCGCTTGGTCAGTTTATATTAATAAAGTTCTGACTAATTATACGACTTACGTCGAAATCGACTGTAGTACATCCAAATTCAATACAATTTTATAAAAAAAATACTTAAGGCGAAACAGAAGTGATTTATAACAGCACAACGAGAGCATTTGCTTACACGCAATCGATTGAATAACGTTGTGGTACGGAATACCGTTAGGGCCATCGTGGTTACACATTACTATCCAGAGCGCGAGAATGCGATAACGTGAGAGTACGATGACGAGAGTGCGAGAATACGATGACGAGAGTGCGAGAATACGATGACGAGAATTCGAGAACGCGATGGCGAGAATGCGACAACGCGAGAGTACGATAACGAGAGTGCGAGAACGCGATGGAGAGAATGCGAGAATGCGACAACGCGAGAGTACGATGTCGAGAGTGCGAGAATACGATGACGAGAGTGCGAGAATACGATGACGAGAGTGCGAGAACGCGATGACAAGGATGCGACAATACGATGGCGACAGTACGATATGACTATCGCATTGTCGCCATCGTACTTTCGCATTGTCGCCGTCATACTATCGCGTTGTCGCACTGTCGTCATCGTATTCTCGCACTCTCGCATTCTCGTCATCGCGTTCTCGCACTCTCGTCATCGTATTCTCGCACTCTCGCCATCGTATTCTCGCACTCTCGTCATCGAAATCTCGCGTTCTCGCATTCTCGCGCTCTGGATTTTAATGTGTTACCACAATGACCCTTACGGTATTCCGTAT
This sequence comes from Dreissena rostriformis, assembly GCA_007657795.1. Lineage (NCBI taxonomy): Eukaryota > Metazoa > Mollusca > Bivalvia > Myida > Dreissenidae > Dreissena > Dreissena rostriformis. Next base: position 13,069 of record VMBQ01014450.1, on the reverse strand, counting down.
TGTGATGCAGCCGATCTAGAGTATCGGCCTTTATAAAAACAAATATATCGATATAGAAATTAAGTGTGGATTTTCTGTTTTTTGCTTAACATTTCTTTATCAGATACACTAGTTTTACGCTAAAAACTTGATATGCCTTTACATGCTTATATAATTATCTATTGGGTAGAAAATTCCCTAAGCTCTTATTAAAATAAAGAAGAACAAGTTGTTTTCTTGTGTTTGTCTCATAAACTGGTATGGGACTATAAGCAGCAAAATATGAATTATTTAACTACAGCAAAAGCGACACAGTGCCTAAGCTGTGCACCAATGCGTAGCAGTGTCCCGTGTCTTTCCACCACAAACTGTCCAAGCGGGCAAGTACGTATTGTAGTTCAACTTATAACATAAGCTATTTTCATAGTTTTTAAGTATTCTTTTTTTCAAATTTGACCTTTCTTTGATATAAATGATAATGAATTATTTTGTACAAACAAATGGGGGAAAATAACGATGGAAATCATTTTACTTTCAGGAATGCTATGCTAAGTACGTAATGCAGCCTGATGGAACGGTAATGTACGAATTCGGTTGTCACAATAGTCAGGTAGGTATCACATGAGGCTTTATAATACAATTTACAGGTTAAGTTGTCCTTCGTTTATATGTATATCATGGGTGTAGAAGATGCAAACAAGCTTTATGTGGCAATGTTAAAATACAATGGCCTATACAAAAAAATTGTGGTTTATAGACACATTCTGTTAAATCCTACCGAATTATCGACTCCTCGTCATTAAAAACGCGTTACAGTATTGTACTTTATGATTATGTTGAATGTCATTTTGTATATATTGTCTTGTATTCGTTAGGTTATTGTTCATTCCCCGTTCATAACAAATTATCGTACAAGAGTTTCTTTAAAAACATATCAGCATTCAAGAGTTTCTCTAATGAAAATGTTTCCCACCGTGACCACAGGTTTAATCCTATTATGTTGAATGACATGTTGTATGTATTGTCGTTTTATGAAAAAGTAAGTCTTCAGTTGCCCTAATCACTTACTATCGGTCAAGCACTTCTTGACTGAGAATATCTATTGAGCTTTATTTCTTCTGTATACATGTACTATATCACAGACATGCCCCGGCCAGATGGGCACCCATGCTTTAATTGGCAAGCGAGCTACTGGCGATAAAGAATTATGCTATACATGTTGTCAAGGAGATATGTGTAATCAAGGCACACTTTGTACAGGTATTACCGGTAGTAAACTTAAATCAACATATTTTCAATATTAAAACGAACGCTTGAGGACCACATACTAAAATATGAGAACTTCGTGCTCAGATGAGCTTACAACACAAACACGTTTACATATAATAAACAAAATAAATCTTTACTCGTAAATTGTAATGAGAAAAGGTTATTGCTTCTACCCAAATGAATTCAAGAAATATGATTTACATTTTGCCGTATAACGAGACCCGCAATCGAACGCTTTAACTCAAATATAAATCAACAAACAACACATAGTGTTTGTCAATATAAGTTCACTATTAATTGGACCATATCGAAAGAAAGCAATGAAGCGATTTCAACAGGCATTTATGGGCTTTCATCTACATGGGACCAGTGGATTGGAGCCTAGAAATCGAAATTTATAGAGGGCTTATGTAGGCTTAAAAACAGTTATGAAAAAGGGGAATGAATAAACTATTCTGTTCATGATAAACGATAAGTAATAGAGCTCAGTATTGTCTTTAAAATGAATGTTCTGTCAAAAATGAATAAACACATTTGCTTTAATGAGGTTCGTTAATACTTATAAAACATTATAATCCCATGTGTATGCAACAGTCATTTCTGGACATTAAACCATGTTTGTATTGTGCCATTATCTTTATTTGGAAACCGTGTGGATTGCACATTGAATTCTCCAGCTACATAATCTAAGTCAAAATCCATATAAATAGGCCAAATATGTTTGCATGTTTATATTAAGTGCGTATTTGTAATATACTTTGCGTTTTACTGATGCCAGAAAAAATATTCTAACACAACAAATTTCTTAATTATCAACAGTTTAATATGAATTATATTTATTTCACCTGTATGATATAAACGGAGGTTTAAAACCAAGTGACATTAACTCGGTCAAACTCTCAAAAATACAACATTATTTGAATGGTTTTGTGTTGTTTGTTACAGCGACAACTTCAACAACATCACCTTTAACCACTACTTCAACGGCCACAGGTTTAGTTAAATACTATATATTTACTCACAAAGCATTAAATCGATCTAAAAATTAAAAATAAATCTATTTCATTTTGTGGTAAATGTTTCTACGTCGTATTGGTCTAAGATTTCTGTATTGTGTTTGCTATAAAGAATAAAACACAATTCATGATTTGCACTAACAATATCGTTGTGTTTCTTCATATACGTGAACACGTTTTATTTTACTGTATTATACAATGCACATTGTCCAATGTTTCAGTACTCACAACCCCTGCCGATACGTGTTCCCCAAGCCCCTGTGTGCATGGATCATGCTTTATTAGCACCGCAAACCCTCCCACATTTTTCTGCGTGTGCCCGAGTGGCTTCGAGGGAGTCCACTGTGAAATGAGTGAGTATTCTTGAAAGGGACATACACAATATCTCATTATGGGTATTTCGTGTTAGGTGAGCAAACAAAGACAAAATATACTTTACTTATAAAAAACTATTCAAAAAGGTTATTTCTGCTACCCAAATGACAATCAAGTTATACGGATAACACTTTGCTGTATGACGAGAATCGCAACCAAACGCTTCCGCAATTATAATATAAATTAACATACACCAAACGTTTTTCTATATAATTCCACTATTTATTGAACAAAATCAAAAGGAAGAAAGGAAGTGAGTTCAAAAGTAATTAGTATAATTTGATGATGATTATGTGACCAGTGAATTGGAGCTTATAAATTGCTATGTATAGAGCGCTTATGTAGGCTAAATAAAACAGTTATTTAATCATGTGAATGAATACAGCCTTCTAGTCATGATGCACAATGACTTATAATTATCGTTGTTATCTTTAAAATGGGTGTTTGTTATCTTTAAAATGGGTGTATTTGGTCGAAAATGAATTAACAACTTTGTTGTTACAAGGTGTGTTAATACTTATAAAAAGTGTAATCCCATGTAAATGCAACAGTTATTGGTGGATATTAAATACTATTTGTAGGTTGGCATTGCCTTGAATTAGAAAATGTGTGATTCTGGAATGGAATTCACCGCTGCATAATCATGTCAATCAGTCTAAGTAAAATCCATATTAAATGAGCCCTTTTTGTACATATTTAGTGCGTTGTTGTAATATATTTTGTGTAATACTGATGCCACAAAAGATCCTGACATACAAATGTGTAAAATATCCAAGGAATAAATATAAATCAATTATATTTTACCTTTCATAATATAAACGGATTTTTACCACAAGTCACATTAAATGGATCGAGTTGTCACATAAACAAAATAATGTTAATGTTTGCGTGTTGTTTGTTACAGCGACAACTTCAACAATACCACCTTCTTCCACTATTTCAGCCACAACAGGTTTAGTTAACCTCGATATATGTATTCACAAAGCTTTGTTAGGATCTTAAAATTAAAAAAAGCATTTCTCTGAAATGTTTCTACGTCGTATTAGATTAAGTTTTCTGAATTGTGTTTGCTATACAGATTTCACTGTATTTGAAATGTTTGTATGCTTGTACCGACCATATCATGAGACACCGGTGACTTTAATTTCGTGGTAAAACAATATGTAAATATAAATATATCCCAATGTTACAAATATACAAAAAGCAGGGACTTAAATTGCAATAGAGGTAATGTTGTGAAAAGTATCCAGACGAAATGTATGCTCAGTCATAACGTCTTGTAGTGCGCACACCATCCCGGACTGTTTCACATCAATTAACAAAGAAAACTGTTTTAAATTATGTAATCTGTATCTACAGGGATAGGAAAAGGATTTGTATTCCATTAAATCTTCTAAGCTCTTCGATTTTTGTTTCAGTTATAACTTCTACTGCTTCGACAACAACGCTTACACTACCAAAAACCACCGGTACAAAGGCCTTACATTTTTCATTATGTACTTGTATTTAATTAATTTTATTGAAAACATAATATACAAGAGAAATGTTGGTTTAATTTAATAATTAACCTATCCATACAGTTAGGCTCTATTGGGCCACAAACACAATCCCAATATTACAGAAACTCCTTTTTGTATGTACAATAGTACATGGGTATTCAATATATTTATCTTTCATCTGAATTTTACAAATGTACATGTCAATTTAAGCAGATGATGAATGTGTTTCAGTCGTGATCACTGTATCCATATTTATTAAAAACTCGACACAAGATGAACCGAAAACATAGCAACAATTATAACCGATTTGACAAACAAAATATGATCTTCAGCAAGCAATGCCATGCAACACAATACACGGAGGTATCGATTTCAGGAACATATGATAAATAAGTCAATCGCTTATTTATTCAGCTGTTTACAATTTCAGATCTCAACCTATGCTCCGGAAGTCCGTGTATGCATGGCAACTGTTTCTCGGGATCAGCGGACTATTTTTGTCAATGTGAACAAGGATGGCAAGGCAAAAATTGCGATCAACGTAAGTTTTGCTTTGCAGCAATATTTTTTAGTGTTTTGATTTTCTTCAAAAAACCAAAAACAATATAGATAATATGTTTGGTTACTTTTGATAACATTTGATATCAGGCGAGTCTGATTTGGCGTAGGGAAAAAGCAAGCTTTACCTGTTTTCTAATAATAGCTATAGTTTACTATATGTTGTATTTCAGGTCTGGGCCCATGTGCCAGAGGCCCGTGTGTCCATGGTAATTGTTTTGAAAACATCATCGACTACGTTTGTCAATGTGAGAATGGATGGATTGGGAAGAACTGTGATCAAGGTAGGTTAAAAAAGGTGCGTCTAAAAAAATCTACATGCAAAAATAATCCAGCCTTTAAACAAATAATAACTGTTAACCAGACAGCCCAGCCAAACTGATAACTACGAAAATATCTTTTTTGTGAGGTGACCAATTTTTGTACGTGCATACTAATAAGTCGTTTTTTCTATCGGCGTTCCTACGCGTGCTATACTTTTTTTTTAGAAATTAGCAAGGACATGTTGTTCCATATTTTTGCAAGTGTATAACATCACATCGTTTGATTAATAACATGGATGCAGCGTCATCTGTGACATCACGTGTTCATTTAATAATGTTGTCATTGACGAATGGTTTAGCATTTTTCGCCGAGTTAAAATTGGAATGCATGTACGATATTATTTAAATTTTGATCTGCCTAATGTTATGGATGGAAGAACGATATTATTTAAATTTTGATCTGCCTAATGTTATTGATGGAAGTACGATATTATTTAAATTTTGATCTGCCTAATGTTATTGATGGAAGTACGATATTATTTAAATTTTGATCTGCCTATTGATGTGGATGGAAGTGTACTTTTATATATCGGCTGCGTTAATTATATAACATATCTTTAGTGCAATATAATTAAAATTATGCAAAGATTTTGCTTAATGTTTGATTGGTGGACTCTCCTAGAGTTCATAGGTGGATATTTTACCCCTAAGTACTACTTCCAAACAAGCACATATTGTACTGATAAAACTCTGATAACGTACAGTTTGATGCGTGATGGCTATACCGACTCGATCAGTTCGTGTAAAAGTTATTGATGCCACGGGTATGTTAGCATTTGCTTTAATTTCATTTTTTTTTGTTTTGTTACGACAACGTTCATTCGTGAAAAAAACTATTGTATGTCTTATCTCAATATTTAAATTATTTTGCTTCCTCAAATTGACAAACTCAATGTAAAGGGAACAATTATATAAAGCATGCCCTGTTAAATTTTTCGTATAATTCGGATAAAGAGGGCGCTGTATATATTTATATATATGTGTATGGCATATACCAAAAGACTAGTATTATACTTTTGAAAATAAACAGTTTGATGACATTTTTTGTTGTTTGCAGCCTTAACTAAATAAACATGCTATAGTTTCGTTTGAATGTGCGTAATTGTGTGTTACTTTGCAAATTTCTAAAACCAAGAAAGTCCAGTTGACCAATCGGAAGAGAAATATTATATATGAAGAATGGCGAATAGCGAACAAACATAATCTCGTTGCATTGGTGATAGTACACCGCGGACAATGACTGAAGTCGAATGTTGTTGTCTTAATTATCTTTATGTAATGTTTATGTTTGTGTTTTAAGATACAAGAACAACATCCTTAAATGAAATGTACAGAATTGGATGCATGAAATCTATGTATATTCATTTAATGTTTTCGAATGAGTACTACGGTTTAAAAGAGCAGGGGATTTTTTATGAACTACACAATATTTACTTCTCCCTACCAAGTAGCGTGTACACCATCGCCACCATACACATGAACAACACGATACAGGTGTATTGTACAACAAATGATGTGTTCATATAAGTTACTGTTTATAGTGCTCTGGCCATTCGACTAAAAAAAACGGCTTTTACAGTGACAAATGTTTTTAATGTTATTTTATTGCCTACTATGAAGAAAATATACCTAAAATAAATTGTGAGCAATACGTAAATTGATAGATAAATTAACGTGTGTTAATTTACAAAGAAAAATGGTAACTATAGGGAAAATTGCTGATATTCTTTCAAAATTGATTAAACATTCGTCCAGGCCAACTCAACTATTAGTAATTGATTGTAATATCCAATGTTCATAAAGATAAAAAAAAATCTGGATTTTTAAAATTGTTCTTTCTGCGCTAAATGTGCTATTTTATGCAGTCTGATGGTTTAGCCAAACAGCTTGCAGACAAACAACAAATATTTTTTTTTAATATAAGTTACGGTTTTAGTGGACGGACACTGGGGTTCATGGACTGCATGGTCCGTTTGTACCTCTCACTGTAACCAGACAAGGACTCGAGCGTGCGACAACCCAGCACCGCTATATGGCGGGAAAGATTGCCCTGGTCTGGAGATGCAAACACAAGGCTGTTACACAGACCAATGTCAAAGTAATGTTTTACATGTTTTATCTAGTTTGTAATAATCATGACAAGGTATCAATCGCATATTACAGCAATTGATTTGGTTAATATCATGTATAAAGATTTATACTACGTCAAATAAATATTCGCTCTATTTTGCTATAGCAATTTAACAAGATGATCAAATTAATCAATGTATGTATGTAGCTATGTAGCTATCTTTTTAATACAAACGAAAAAGATGCATACTGAAATGTTGACGAAATAAAGCGCTAGCGCGCATCATGTGGTAAAGCATACGCATTCATAATCGCATCAACGCAACAAAGGTTAAGCCCAGAGATTTGTGATTGGTATGTAACGTCATAAAGTGGTCCTCTGCCAAACTTTTCAAATATTGGCTGCAAGTATGTGGTCAAAAGTAGCCCCGCCCCGGGGGTCACCTGCTTGCCTGATTGTACATAGTAAACTAAATATAGATGAGCAATATAGGGCAATCACAACCATCTTATTGTATTATCAATCGAAATATCAGTAAACGCTTTATGTACATTGACTATTTATCTATCACATGAGAAAGGAAAAGTCGATCTCCACCCACAATAACTTGCGTATAAGCGATGGTTATGTGATACATGCTATAGTTTCCTCTGAATATGCGTAATTTTGTGTGGTTTTGCAAATTTGTAAATTTAAGAAAGTCCAGTTGCACAATCAGGAGAGAAATATTAATTACGGTGCTTCTTTAATGACGAATGCACAATAGTACAAAAACATACTATTAATGCATCCGTCACAGTAAACCGCGGACTGAAGGCGAATGTTGGTGTCTTAATTATTTGTATTAGAACATAAATTTATAGTAAAATTAACGTGTTTGCATTTACTACGAAAAATGGTTACTATTGGGAAAACCGCTGATATTCTTTCAAAATTGACTAACAATTCGTTCAGTCCAACTCAATTATAAATACTCAATTATAAATAGTTTATTGTAATATCCAATGGCCATAATGATAAACAAGTCTGGATTTTAAAATTGTATACATGTTCTTTCTGCGGTAAATGTGCTATAATATGCAGCCTGATGGTTCAGCCTAACAGCTTGCAGATAAACAATACATAATTGTTAATATAAGTTACTGTTTTAGTTGACGGACACTGGGGTTCGTGGACTGCATGGTCCGTTTGTACCTCTCACTGTAACCAGACACGGACTCGAGCGTGCAATAATCCAGCACCGCTACATGGCGGACGAGATTGTCTTGGCCTGAAGTTTCAAACACAAAGCTGTTACACAGACCAATGTCAACGTAAAGTTGTACATGTTTTATCTAGTTTGTTATAATCATGACAAGGTATCAACCGCATATAAAAACTATTGCTTTGAACAAACAATTTGAAAAGTTATGTACGACATAAGACAAATATCGCTACATTTTGCTGTAACAATTTGGAAATATGATCCAATTGATAGCTCTCTTTTTAAAACAAATGAAATAGATGCATGCTGAATGCTGACAAAATATCAAGAGACTGATGTTTTGATACATTCTTGTTGCTCTTTTTCTCAGTGAAAGATTTCCCCGAGCTACTAAGCATCGCTGCTGTTCTGCCTAGTGGTGTGTACACCATCACCACTCCATTCACTAACTCTTTGACACAGGTGTACTGTAACATGTAACACTATGCATGTGAAAATAATGAATGTGATTACATTTTGTGGTGTATGCCCCCTTGACTCAATGAAAATGCTATACTTTCGTTTGAATATACGTAATTGTGTATTTACTCTTCCCTACCAAGTGGAGTGTACAAATCACCACCATACTCACTCACAACACCATACAGGTGTGTTTTACCCTAAATTATTTGTTCATATACTTAACTGTTTAAAGTGGTATGGCCATACGACACAAATAAACGGCTTTAACAAAGATAAATGTTGTGTACGTTATTTTATTCATTGAAATGGGGGAAGTATACCTTCAATGAATTGTTATCAATACGTAAATTGATATTTAAATTAACGTGTGTGCATTTACTACGAAAAATGGTAACTATTGGAACATTCGATGATACTCTTTCAAAATTGATTACCTATTTGTCCAGTCCAACTCAACTATAAATAATTTATTGAAATATTCAATGGTCATAAAGATAAACAATTCTGGATTTTTAAATGCTATACATGTTCTTTCTACGCTTAATGTGCTATCATATGCAGTCTGATGGATCAGCCAAACAGCTTGCAGACAAACAACAACGAATGTTCAATAGAAGTTCTTGTTTTAGTTGACGGACATTGGGGTTCATGGACGTCATGGTCCTTGTGTACATCTCACTGTAACCAGACACGGACTCGAGGATGCAACAACCCGGCACCGCTACATGGCGGGCGAGATTGTCCCGGCATTACGATGCAAATACAAGGCTGTTACACAGACCTATGTCAAAGTAACATGGCATATTGTTATATCTAGTTTGTATTTATTATGATAAGGTATCAATTGCATATAACAATTGATTTGACAACAAAGTGTGTGTATTTACGAAAAATGGTAACTTTTGGAAAAATTGCTGATATTCTTTCTAAATTGATTAACAATTCGTCCAGTTCAGCGCAATTATAAATAATTTATTGCAATATTCAATTGATTTGGTAAATATTTTTTTAAACTTATATACGACATAATACAATTATCGCTATATTTTGCAATAACAATTTGGAAATATGATAACATTGGTCATTGAAATGTAGCTCTCTTTTTAATACAAAGGAAATATATGCATAATGAAATGCTGACTAAATATCAAGAACGTGATGTTTTGATACATTCGTGTTGCTCTTTGCTCAGTGAAAGATTGCTCAGAGCTACTTAGCAGTGCTGCTGCTCTGCCTAGTGGTGTGTATGAAGATAAACAATTCTGGATTTAAAAATGTTATACATGTTCCTTATGCAGACAAACAACACATAATGTTCAATAGAAGTTATTGTTTTAGTTGACGGACACTGGAGTTCATGGACTACATGGTCCGTTTGTACCTCTCACTGTAACCAAACACGGACTCGAGCTTGCGACAACCCAGCGCCGCTACATGGCGGGAAAGATTGCCATGGCCTGGCGAAACAAACACAAGATTGTTACACGTCTCCATGCCGAGGTAATGTTGTACATGTTGTATCTAGTTTGTAGTAATCATGACAATGTATCAATCGCATAAAACAACAATTGATTTGAAAAAGAAATGTGAAAAGTTATATAAACAATTGATTTGGTAAATATTTTTTTAAACTTATATACGACATAATACAATTATCGCTATATTTTGCAATAACAATTTGGAAATATGATAACATTGGTCATTGAAATGTAGCTCTCTTTTTAATACAAAGGAAATATATGCATAATGAAATGCTGACTAAATATCAAGAACGTGATGTTTTGATACATTCTTGTTGCTCTTTGCTCAGTGAAAGATTGCTCAGAGCTACTTAGCAGTGCTGCTGCTCTGCCTAGTGGTGTGTACACCCTTACCACTCCTATCACTCACGCCAAGGTACAGGTGTACTGTGACATGGACACGGATGGAGGAGGATGGACGGTAATTAAGTTCGATTATAAATACAATATAACCAGCCCTCTCACTAAAACCAAGATACATGTGTACTGTGAAATTGAGACATATGGAAGAAGATGGACGGTATTATCAGTTTAATTATAAAAACAATATCACTACTGCTATCACTCACACCGAGATACAGGTACACTGTGACATGGTGACGGATGGAGGAGGATGGACGGTAGTATCAGTTTAATTATAAATACAAAAGTAACACACCTCTTACACACCCCAAGATCAAGGTGTACTGTGACATGGAGACTGATTCAGGAGGACGGGCGGTAGTATCAGTTTAATTTTCCGTACAATATCACCCCTTCACTCATTCACATGACGATATATATGTACAGTGACATGGAGAGGGATGGAGACAATGGAAAGTAGTATCAGTTTAATTATAAGTACAATATTACCACTCTACTCAGACGAATAGAAATGTGTACTGTGAAATGGAGACTGATTGAGGAGGATGAACGGTATAGTAGTATCAGTTTAATTATCAATACAGTATCACAACTCCACTCATTCGTAAGAATGGACAGGTGTACTGTGAAATTGAGACTGATAGAGGAGGATGGACCGTAGCATCAGTTGCATTAAAAATGCAATGTCACCACTCCATTCACTTACCCCAAGATACAAATGATCTGCGACAATATGACAGACGGAGAAGGGTGAACGGTATAAGTTCAATTATAAATACAAAATCACAACTCCACTCACTCACACCAAGGTACATGTGTACTGTGACATGCAGACTGATTCATTCAGGATGACGAACGGTACGACATTGTGACAGACGGAGAAGGTAAACGATAGAATCACTTTAATTATAAATACAATAGCACCACAGCTCTCATTCACACCAAAATACATGTGTACTTTGACATGGACACGGATGGAGAAGGATTGGCGGTAGTATCAATTTAATTATAAATACAATATCACCACTCATCTCACTCACACAAATATACAGGTGCACCGTGACATGAAGACGGATCAGGGCGAATGGACGGCAATTTAATGATACATACAATATCACCACTCCACTCACTCACATAAAAGCAACATGTGTAATGTCACAAATATACGTACAGTGGGGGTTGGTCGGTATGCACCCTTTTGAAAGTGAAATGCCGTAAGATTCTTTAACATATTACTTTTAATAACTAAATATTTTTTTTCGTATTTTATAAATCCAAGTTTCATGTTTACAGTTGAACATATATATGTTAATATGTATTTACGATGATTTGTTCCAGGTATTTCAAAGACGTTTCAACGGAAGTGTTGATTTTTACAGAAACTTTAGGGACTATGAAAACGGATTCGGCAATGTGGCTGGTGAATACTGGCTAGGTAAATTGTTTAAGTGTATACAGCACTGTAATTAAAAGAACGCACATACACATTATATAATAATAATAGTCAATACCATCGGTAAAGAACTAGTTTTTGCACAGTTGTTATGTGGGTTTTAACTTCCTCGTATTAATTACCTAGTTTGTCATGGAATCGCCTGATTGTTGTGTGGGATCGACTTAGTAAGTCGTTGGAATGTCTTGATAGACATGGGAACTTCTGAGTATTTTTATTTTTTTATTTTTAAGGCATTTCTTAACAACAAAATAGTTTTCGATGCTATTAACATCATGTGAATAAAATGTTCATTACAACTAATATCCTTTTAAATTACAATAAGCGCATTGCTGCGTTAATGTTATGCTTTACAGACCGCCCATTGGTTCATACGTGCTAACGTTAGCACGTACATTTCTTCAAGTCAAGCCTATAAAGAGTGTTACGTGCGCACGAAAATACTTGTACGTACGCACATAAAGAACTGTACAGCGTATATTTATAAGAGTTACTACTGCATGCGGTCACGTAAAGAATTGTACGTTCACACGTGAATTCCTTGCACCAAATAAATTAATAAAAAAATACAATGTATTTAAATGTGCAATGTTTTCCGGTTCCCGAATTAACAAAGAAAATCAAACGGCTCGTCAAAGATTCAGGTTTATAGATTTGTTGGATTCGTGATCATATAAAGTAAAACGTTTTAGCCGTGTGCCACTTTCGAATGCATTTATTCATCTGGTCACTCGAAAATTTGAAAGCGATCACAGACTAAAACCAACAATATCCTCTATACGATGTATTTTTGTGTGAAAAAACTCTTCTACAACTTGTTTAATGAAAGAGCATCATTATATACTCATTAACTAACTTAACAAATGTAAAAACGGCGAATATCCGTACAAAGAAACCACTGTAGAAATATTAAGCACTCTGTATCGTTAGAGCCCACACTTTCTCAAATACACTTTGGTTCTTGATTGACCGTGAGA
>VMBQ01014449.1:0-13813 GCA_007657795.1 Dreissena rostriformis | reverse complement strand
AGGTACTTTCCTGTCATTTAAATAAAAAATCCGGCTTCAATGCGGTCATCTCCGACCGCGGAACTCTTGTTGTTTATAAAAAAGGTAAAAAATAAAACATGTGATGTCAAAGTGTTATGATTTGATAATTATTCTGACATTTTTATGTTTAACTAACATTTAAAGAAGTATTCATTGGTTTTAAATGGCAATAATAAATGAATATATATTTTATAAATTCATGTAGGCTATACAATATTAGTTTTTTTATGCCAGAGTAAAAAAAAAAGATTTTGGACTATCAGAAATACAACCATTTGTTTAGACCTTATCAACTGAAGGCTATAAGCTTTGTGTAACAATTGAGTCATGTTCTGTGAAAACTTGGCTTAATGCATGTGCGTAAAGTGTCATCCTAGACTACTTTTGGCTTTTATGAAATTTTTTGTTTAAAGAAGTGTCTTCTAAATGAACATCCAGTCTAGGCGTAAAGTGTTGTTCCTGATTAGCCTGTGCAGACTGCACAAGCTAATCTGGGACAACACTTTACGCACATTCATTAAGACCAGTTTTCCCAGATCCTGGCTCAGTTAAATAAACTTCTCTTGCAGACTTGCTGGGTGAGAATGCAGGGGGTCAGGGGCTGGCACTTGGCTTCCAGTATTTTGGGGGACCCGTTGTCACTGTACTGGCTTCAAAAACATCGAGTAAGTATCACCACAGCACGGCATCAAAACCCTTACTCCTGTGGCTGTTATTGTCCCCCTTATTCACCTGTAGACACCTACAATGTTAATAATTTTACATTAACACCCAACTGTGCACCTTTGTACAGTTTTTATTTTCACCCACTAACAAATAGGGGCCGGCACAAAATCTTCTTTTAAGAGGGAGTGCTGTATCTGAAGAAGAAGAAGAAGATATGTCTGGAAAACAATACAAACCAATCAAATGACTTACCAATACCTGACATAATTTATGTATCTTGTGTGTGAATAGAACAATTTGTAGCTATATGAACAACTTGTGCTGCTCCTTGCAGAAAACAATTCTTTATTAAAATGTTTGCAACCATATTGAAATCTTAAATGTTTACAACCATATTGGAATCTATAATGTTTTCAACCATATTGAAATCTTACTAATTTTGTGCTTTTTATTGTATTTTGTGAAGAACACATTGTATTGAAATATATTGATGAATTTAAAACTATAATGCTGTAATTTGGTAGACAGGCGGGATACCGTTGTGTTATGTATTTACACGTGCTTATCTGATTGGTTCATTTTCAACCATGACCACACCCTCTATATTGCTGCATGCTTTCCACTGATATATGGAGTAGTATTAAAGTAGTATTTAATGTACTGCGTGTTCTCTGTCAATATCTAACATTGTTTATCTTCAAGATCGATATCGACTGCAGTGTGACCTATTCGAAGGACTGTGGTATGTAACCCGAGAGCTCGCGTTACGCCTGACCAACCACTTCAACAAGGGCAAGGTCAGCGGGTTCAGTGTGTACTTCAGTGGACAGGTGCCCCTCAACGACTACTTTGACATCATTGAGACACACTATGAGGTGAGACACACTGGGATTGCATGCAAGTGTTTTTTTGCCCCATTTACAGAGGGGCTAATCAGGTGATAGTCAAGATGGTGAAGTCCATGCCGAGACAGGTATTTTTCTCTGCATTATACCTTTTATTACTTTTTTAATGTTTTGAATGCCGCTCACTTTCCAGCCATATCAGCAAGAAAGTTACTAAACAGCTCCACTAAGCAAATTCGCAGCGAGTAAAGTTGAGATGTAAAGCGAATTTATATATGAGATAAACGCTAATCACTTTCTTACTGATATGGCTGGAAAGTGAGCGTCATATACAAAGTTAAACAAAAGTAATAAAGTGTATAAAACAGCAAAAAATACCTGTCTCTGCATGGCTGCATGGACGTCGCCATCTTGACTATCACGTGATTCCCCCCTCTGATTTATCTTTTCCTCACCATCTTTAAAGTAGAAGCCTTAAACTAAACACTTAACTTGAAGAAACATAATATAATGATGCAATGGATAACTGGAATTTTGTAGCTGTAAACTAAATAAAAGAAATTAATTTTGATTAATTGTTGTAAATTGACTAATAAACAGTTAATTGGTAAAAAAAAAACTCAGCATATGAATGACCTTGCACAGCTTGCAAAAAGTGTCACACTTAAGAGTAAACACACTAATAAACAGTTAATTGGTAAAAAAAAACTCAGCATATGAATGACCTTGCACAGCTTGCAAAAAGTGTCACACTTAAGAGTAAAACAGACAACAATTCATAAAAAAAAAGTTTAATAACCTAGACAACAATTCATAAAAAAAAAAAGTTTAATAACCTTTGTGCATTTGATTGCATTTCAAACAGCTTTTCACTATTTTACCTTTATTTAATGTAAACATTGTCTTTCTGTTGAGGTTACTGTGGCTTATAGTGGATATGGTATCTGCCTAGTTACTGGGAGGGTACAGGTTTAATCCCCACCGTGGAACATTCTATAGATCTCCCTCAAAGACACCAAGTAATGGTTCCACCAAGGAAATGGACTTAAGAGCCTCTCAATGAATTAGGCTTCGATGCAATTGAGCTCCAATAAATAGAATTCAACTAAACATTCTCTCTTGATATTTCTAGCTACAATAAATAGAATTAAACTAAACATTCTCTCTTGATATTTGAGCTCCAATAAATAGAATTAAACTAAACATTCTCTCTTGATATACAATAAATAGAATTAAACTAAACATTCTCTCTTGATATACAATAAATAGAATTAAACTAAACATTCTCTCTTGATATACAATAAATAGAATTAAACTAAACATTCTCTCTTGATATACAATAAATAGAATTAAACTAAACATTCTCTCTTGATATACAATAAATAGAATTAAACTAAACATTCTCTCTTGATATACAATAAATAGAATTAAACTAAACATTCTCTCTTGATATACAATAAATAGAATTAAACTAAACATTCTCTCTTGATATACAATAAATAGAATTAAACTAAACATTCTCTCTTGATATACAATAAATAGAATTAAACTAAACATTCTCTCTTGATATACAATAAATAGAATTAAACTAAACATTCTCTCTTGATATACAATAAATAGAATTAAACTAAACATTCTCTCTTGATATACAATAAATAGAATTAAACTAAACATTCTCTCTTGATATACAATAAATAGAATTAAACTAAACATTCTCTCTTGATATACAATAAATAGAATTAAACTAAACATTCTCTCTTGATATACAATAAATAGAATTAAACTAAACATTCTCTCTTGATATACAATAAATAGAATTAAACTAAACATTCTCTCTTGATATACAATAAATAGAATTAAACTAAACATTCTCTCTTGATATACAATAAATAGAATTAAACTAAACATTCTCTCTTGATATACAATAAATAGAATTAAACTAAACATTCTCTCTTGATATACAATAAATAGAATTAAACTAAACATTCTCTCTTGATATACAATAAATAGAATTAAACTAAACATTCTCTCTTGATATACAATAAATAGAATTAAACTAAACATTCTCTCTTGATATACAATAAATAGAATTAAACTAAACATTCTCTCTTGATATACAATAAATAGAATTAAACTAAACATTCTCTCTTGATATACAATAAATAGAATTAAACTAAACATTCTCTCTTGATATACAATAAATAGAATTAAACTAAACATTCTCTCTTGATATACAATAAATAGAATTAAACTAAACATTCTCTCTTGATATACAATAAATAGAATTAAACTAAACATTCTCTCTTGATATACAATAAATAGAATTAAACTAAACATTCTCTCTTGATATACAATAAATAGAATTAAACTAAACATTCTCTCTTGATATACAATAAATAGAATTAAACTAAACATTCTCTCTTGATATACAATAAATAGAATTAAACTAAACATTCTCTCTTGATATACAATAAATAGAATTAAACTAAACATTCTCTCTTGATATACAATAAATAGAATTAAACTAAACATTCTCTCTTGATATACAATAAATAGAATTAAACTAAACATTCTCTCTTGATATACAATAAATAGAATTAAACTAAACATTCTCTCTTGATATTTCTAGCACAGGGTAAATGCGGAGAATTGTAAGGAGATGCTGGCGCAGCGCGCGGCTCAGTTCCGCGTGATACAGCGCAGGCTGCTGACCCGATTCAAGGACAAGACGCCCGCGCCACTCCAGAACCTGGACACGCTGCTTGAGGGCACGTACCGGCAGCTGATACACCTGGCTGAGACTATACAGGTAGGGATTGTCTTCTCCTGTTCCATAAAAGCGGTAAGTGTCGTCCCTGATAAGCCTGTATGGACTGCACAGGCTATTATAGGATGACGCTTTACACACATGTTTTATGGGATCATACATGTAAGCATTGTATACCATGCCTCTTCTTTATACGAAAAACTGGGCGTTATGCATGTGAGTAAAGTGTCGTCCCAAATTAGCCATTGCAGTCTAATCAGGGACGTCACATTCTGCCTTAACTGGATTTTTGTTCAGAAAGACTTCTTATAAGCGAAAAATTCCATAAGAGTGGAATATGTCTGCTAATCTGGGATGACACTTAACGCACATGCATTATGAGACGATAGAGGCAGGGATACGATAGAGGCAGGGATACGATAGAGGCAGGGATTGTCTTAAGCTCTTCTTTATATAAGCCTTGTGCTGGGAAAACTGGGCATACTGCATATGTGTAATGTGTTGTACTGGGCATACTGCATATGTGTAATGTGTTGTCCTGGGCATACTGCATATGTGAAATGTGTTGTCCTGGGCATACTGCATGTGTGTAATGTGTTGTCCTGGGCATACTGCATATGTGGAATGTGTTGTCCTGGGCATACTGCATATGTGTAATGTGTTGTCCTGGGCATACTGCATATGTGTAATGTGTTGTCCCAGATTGTGCTAATCAGGCTAATCAAGGATGACACTTTCCGTCTATACTCGATTATTTTTAAGAAGACACTTCCTATAAATGAAAAATTTAACCTTTTACCATTTTTTTTTATTTTTTCTTGCTAGATACAAGTTTTAAAGCTTTCGTTTCCTAGTGTTCTAGTTTTATGCTGATTGCATATATCCAGCTTCTGAACGGCAATTGTGTGACTTTATGCTGTCTTACCACAATGTGAAATAAAAGTGCATAAATTACTGGACTTAATCCTTGCAGGAGAATGACGTCCATCTGGAGGACTCTTCTAAAACAAAAATCCAATTTAGGCCGAAAGTGTAATCCCTGATTAGCCTATGCAGACTGCCAATGCTTATCTGGGACGACACTTTACGCACATTCTTGCAGGAGCTGTGCCACCAATCTGTTCAACTTTATCATGAAGCTGTGTCAAATGTCAAATAAAAGTGCACAAATCAAACAAGTGTGTGTAACATGTCATCCCAGATTAGCCTGTTCAGTCCACACAGGCTAATCAGGAATGACAATTTCCGCTTATATGGAATATTTATGGAATTTTTTGTTTCAAAGATGTCTCTTCTTAACAAATATCCAGTGTATGCGGAAAGTGTCATCCCTTATTAGCCTGTGCCGACTGCACAGGCTTATCAGGGACAACACTTTCCGCTTTTATTGAATTTTGTTGTTTCAAGGAGGTCTCTTCTTAACAAAAATCCAGTGTAGGCGGAAAGTTTCATCCCTGATTAGCCTGTGCAGACTGCACAGGCTTATCTGTGATGACATTTTACGCACATGTATAAGCCCAGATTTCTCCACTCTTGCAGGAGAATGACATCCACCTTGAGGTTGCGTCCAACGCGCTCAGCTGCGCCACCAACCTGTTCAACTTCATCCTGAAGCTGTGGACCAACATGTCAGAGGAGGAATTTGCAGTCCTGCAGTCCAGCGTCACCCCACTTGTAGTGGACACCCTGGACGCGGTACATTGAAATACACAAACACAATATCTAGATCAGTGTTTTTCTTATCCCCACTTTAACCCTTTACTACTCTATATCTACTCTATCATCTGTATTGACCATCACATCCGCGTTTTTCATATACCCTGACCAGGTTTACATGTCATCTATACTGACCATTACATCCGTGTTTTTCATATCCCCTTACCAGGGCTGGGAGGAGACAGCGGACGCGTCGGTGACTCACTTACTGCGCACCACGCTGGCCAAGTCAGCAAAGGATCAGACCCTCAACCCCTCGCCCTTGCGCCTACCAGAGGACACCAGCAAAGTGAAGAAGCACATCGCCCTACTGTGTGACAAGCTCAGTAAAGGGGCACGACTCTTGGACGGACTGCCAACTAATATGTCAGGTATGGTTTGAGTTGTCCCTTCGTGGCACAGGTTCTTTCAAATAATTGTTCTGGTTTAACCATTTAAAGGGACTTGTTTACGGATTTTGAGTTGAAGTTAGTCATTAAATTCTTTAAATTGATATATGTATGTAAACATCGGAACTAAAGGGCTCCAATATAAAACAATAATAAAATTAAAGAAAGAAAAAACAAGAATAAAAGTTAACCGCACATGGGCTTGAACCACTGACCCTTGAAGTAAAAAGCGCTCGCAATCCATGCTACTATAAGATTCAATCTATTTTATACTTTATATAAACAATCCACATATTGTAACAAAATATAACGATAACAACAAAACTCCAAATTATTCAATCGTTTAGCGTTTTCAATGCTTTGTAATTTTCGGATTTTTAATTCGTAAAAAGATGCATATAATGGATATTTAAGAGCATGGTCAATGTTCAGTATTACTGTTTCCTCCCAAATATAATAACTGCAACGAATATTTGTGAATCTGAAACAATTTTTCAATTTTGTCAATTTACCAAAACGTGACAAGGTCCCTTTATTATAAGAATTGTGTGAGACACAACTCCAATGTGAGGTAACTCCAGCCTCTCTTTTTCCACAGTTTCCCAAGGGGGACAACTCAGCAAGCCTGAGAAGAAGAACAAAGTGTCCTCCACCCAGAAAACTGTGATAGAGAACGGCGACATGGATCACCATGACAACGATGATACGGAGACTCTGATTGGCTCACAGTTCAGCATGGCTAAAAATAGAGATCGTGACAATGTGAACATGAATGGACTGTCAAGCCTGTCCAAGCTTGGGCCACCTAAGAGACAGGATCCAGACGGTATGAACTTCTTTCTGCTTATTTGTATTTTGTGAGGAAGAATCTCTTAGTGTCATCCCAGATTAGCCTGTGCAGTCCGCGGTTCATATATATTATGCAGGTGCTGAAAAACAAAGACATATATGCAATAAATAGCTTTATAATAGTTGTCTGTCTGTAATTCTAAGCATGTATTCTAGTCAAGTTTGTAGAGAAATGACCAGAGTCTTTAATATTTACCATATGATTGTTGGAGACCATTAAGATTTAACATACAAGTAAAACCATGAGGTTTCGAGTAAAACAGTTTCTATGTTTTAAAGCCTCGATCTGAGAATACCCAGACTTAAAGCATGTGAGTAAAGTGTCATCCCATATTAGCCTGTGCTGTACACACAGGCTTATTAGGGACAACACTTTTCGCCTAAACTTGATTTTTGTTTATAAGATACTTCCTTTGAAAGAACAATCTCAGGAAAGCGGAAAGTGTCGTCCCTGGTAAGCCTGTGCAAACGACACTTTTTGCACATGAATTAGTCCACATTTTCCCAGAGTGTATCTCATATCATTTTCCCTCACAGGTGTATACGAGTCCAGAAAAAAGGACAAGATCGACTCGATGGTCCCCGACCTGGATGAGATGATATTTGAGGGGCCCAACCTGCTTCCTATTGAAAATGACTAGTGACAGGGGAGGCAATGTAGTGTGACTGGTGAGTAGAGTAGCTTTCCTACCAAAAGGTCATACGCATATTTATGCCCGCCTTCGAAGAAGAGGGGGTATATTGTTTTGCTGGATGTCGGTAGACAAGTTCGTTTCCGATCAATAACTTTTGAACGGATTGACCAATTGGCTTGATACTTCCCATGTGCATTGGCCTTTGCCAGTAGATGACCCCTATTGAAATTGGGGTCACTTGGTCAAAGGTCAAGGTCATTGTCACTCTAAGAGTGAAAAAAATTTCCGATCTATAACTTGTGAACGCAGGGACCGATTGGCTTGATACTTCCCATGGCGTTGGACAGTAGATTTCCCTGTTGAAATTGGGGTCACTAGGTCAACTCAAGGTCACTGTCACACTAAGTGTGAAATCGTTTCCGATCAATAACTCATCAACGAATTCACCAATTGGCTTGATACTTTACATGTACATTGGCCTTTAAACAAAGGGAAGTGTTTTAAGCTTTGTTATAAACAAACAAATTATCTCAATTTCAGTCTTTTCAATGATTATCTACTTAATCAGCGACATTGATTTTCCAGAATGATAATCGATTAGCGCTGACTTTCTCATTCAATAACGATTTATCGATTTTATTTCGATCAACGTGACATCAATAGTTATAATACTTTAATATTCTCAACCCATTTACTATAATGATGATTTAACAAAATTGCATAATTCTGTGTCAACAAAAAACTTATTTAAGTGGCTAAGTCTCACTAATATGATAAGATTAACTATTATGGTCAGTTTTGTTGCAAAAAATCCTGTGTCAAGGCCCTGTTTGGGGGGTGCTTCTGTCATTGACCGCGGAGCTCTTGTGTTAGGTTGTTCTGGTCCATTGATATTACATTGCGCGCAACCATGTATTATGCCCACCCACTATTTTAAATGCCAAACATTGCATCTAGCAGGTATATTAAGGATAGCAAAATACATTTTTCTAACCCTGCGTAAATGCCTAAATCTGATTCACCACTTACTTAATTGATTAAGAATATAAAGAACGCCAAAGCTCGATATACTGACTCAGTTCTCCTTAAATGTGAGAAAGTTTGAGGTGTTTAACTGGTGGCCGGTTATGAAAATGTTTACTTCAAGCCTTATATTTGGAACAAGAGTGATTGCATCAAATTAAAAATTAACCTTGTTTTGGGAAAACTTGGCTTTATGCTTGTGCAAAAAGTTTCTTCCAAGATTAGCCTGTCCAATCTGCACAGGCTCATCAGGGAAGACACCTTCCGTCTAATCTGGATTGTCCCTTAGAAGACTCTACCTTTAACAGACAATTTCATAAAAGGTGTGGCCTGCATAGGCTTATCTTGGATGACTCTTTACGCACATGCAGACTGCACAGGCTAATCTTGGATGACTCTTTACGCACATGCAGACTGCACAGGCTAATCTTGGATGACTCTTTACGCACATGCAGACTGCACAGGCTAATCTTGGATGACTCTTTACGCACATGCAGACTGCACAGGCTAATCTTGGATGACTCTTTACGCACATGCAGACTGCACAGGCTAATCTTGGATGACTCTTTACGCACATGCAGACTGCACAGGCTAATCTTGGATGACTCTTTACGCACATGCAGACTGCACAGGCTAATCTTGGATGACTCTTTACGCACATGCAGACTGCACAGGCTAATCTTGGATGACTCTTTACGCACATGCAGACTGCACAGGCTAATCTTGGATGACTCTTTACGCACATGCAGACTGCACAGGCTAATCTTGGATGACTCTTTACGCACATGCAGACTGCACAGGCTAATCTTGGATGACTCTTTACGCACATGCAGACTGCACAGGCTAATCTTGGATGACTCTTTACGCACATGCAGACTGCACAGGCTAATCTTGGATGACTCTTTACGCACATGCAGACTGCACAGGCTAATCTTGGATGACTCTTTACGCACATGCAGACTGCACAGGCTAATCTTGGATGACTCTTTACGCACATGCAGACTGCACAGGCTAATCTTGGATGACTCTTTACGCACATGCAGACTGCACAGGCTAATCTTGGATGACTCTTTACGCACATGCAGACTGCACAGGCTAATCTTGGATGACTCTTTACGCACATGCAGACTGCACAGGCTAATCTTGGATGACTCTTTACGCACATGCAGACTGCACAGGCTAATCTTGGATGACTCTTTACGCACATGCAGACTGCACAGGCTAATCTTGGATGACTCTTTACGCACATGCAGACTGCACAGGCTAATCTTGGATGACTCTTTACGCACATGCAGACTGCACAGGCTAATCTTGGATGACTCTTTACGCACATGCAGACTGCACAGGCTAATCTTGGATGACTCTTTACGCACATGCAGACTGCACAGGCTAATCTTGGATGACTCTTTACGCACATGCAGACTGCACAGGCTAATCTTGGATGACTCTTTACGCACATGCAGACTGCACAGGCTAATCTTGGATGACTCTTTACGCACATGCAGACTGCACAGGCTAATCTTGGATGACTCTTTACGCACATGCAGACTGCACAGGCTAATCTTGGATGACTCTTTACGCACATGCAGACTGCACAGGCTAATCTTGGATGACTCTTTACGCACATGCAGACTGCACAGGCTAATCTTGGATGACTCTTTACGCACATGCAGACTGCACAGGCTAATCTTGGATGACTCTTTACGCACATGCAGACTGCACAGGCTAATCTTGGATGACTCTTTACGCACATGCAGACTGCACAGGCTAATCTTGGATGACTCTTTACGCACATGCAGACTGCACAGGCTAATCTTGGATGACTCTTTACGCACATGCAGACTGCACAGGCTAATCTTGGATGACTCTTTACGCACATGCAGACTGCACAGGCTAATCTTGGATGACTCTTTACGCACATGCAGACTGCACAGGCTAATCTTGGATGACTCTTTACGCACATGCAGACTGCACAGGCTAATCTTGGATGACTCTTTACGCACATGCAGACTGCACAGGCTAATCTTGGATGACTCTTTACGCACATGCAGACTGCACAGGCTAATCTTGGATGACTCTTTACGCACATGCAGACTGCACAGGCTAATCTTGGATGACTCTTTACGCACATGCAGACTGCACAGGCTAATCTTGGATGACTCTTTACGCACATGCAGACTGCACAGGCTAATCTTGGATGACTCTTTACGCACATGCAGACTGCACAGGCTAATCTTGGATGACTCTTTACGCACATGCAGACTGCACAGGCTAATCTTGGATGACTCTTTACGCACATGCAGACTGCACAGGCTAATCTTGGATGACTCTTTACGCACATGCAGACTGCACAGGCTAATCTTGGATGACTCTTTACGCACATGCAGACTGCACAGGCTAATCTTGGATGACTCTTTACGCACATGCAGACTGCACAGGCTAATCTTGGATGACTCTTTACGCACATGCAGACTGCACAGGCTAATCTTGGATGACTCTTTACGCACATGCAGACTGCACAGGCTAATCTTGGATGACTCTTTACGCACATGCAGACTGCACAGGCTAATCTTGGATGACTCTTTACGCACATGCAGACTGCACAGGCTAATCTTGGATGACTCTTTACGCACATGCAGACTGCACAGGCTAATCTTGGATGACTCTTTACGCACATGCAGACTGCACAGGCTAATCTTGGATGACTCTTTACGCACATGCAGACTGCACAGGCTAATCTTGGATGACTCTTTACGCACATGCAGACTGCACAGGCTAATCTTGGATGACTCTTTACGCACATGCAGACTGCACAGGCTAATCTTGGATGACTCTTTACGCACATGCAGACTGCACAGGCTAATCTTNCCTCTACCAAGTTTGTTCAAATTATTCCCCTGGGCTCAAATTTGACCCTGGCCCTGGGGTCACAAAACTGAACATATGCTTAAATAAAGCCTCTTTTGTGCAAACTTTAAAAATCTTCCTGTCCATAACCATTGGGCCTAGGGCTACCAAATTTGGTATGTAGTGACATCTTATAGTTCTCTACCAAGGGGCCAATTTATTTTTTTAGTCTACTTTTTTTTTTTTACTTTTTTTTTCATTTTTTTTTTTCAGATTGTTTTTTTTTTCAAAATATAAGACATTCAATTTATTATATGCTTTCCGGTGGTTAATAGAGAAATATGAGTGAAATAAAACTGGTATTTCACTGGTTGAAGCAGTGAAAAATATCGATATTTTTCACTGTTTTACTGTGAAATGACGTCATTTTCGACGAAACGACGTCAATTTTTGGACGAAATGACGTCATTATTACAGCGAAATTCTCTAGTTAAACTCTTAACAATGTAAATAAACGTTGTGAAAAAGCATAAAATAAAAAGAAAATTTGTTGGATTCGTTGGAATATCGAGTTTAATTCACTCGTGATCATAGAAACAATATATTTTCTATGATCACTCGTGAAATAAAATCGATATTCCACCGAATCCAACAAATATCCTCTATGTATACATGTATATGATCATAAAACAAAGTGATACAATGTAGCAGCAATTATGTCAAATATGGCCAAATTTATCCCTTGAGGGCTCCCATTAAAAAATTGTTCAAGAAAATTTGATTTGTCAAAAAACATGGCCACAGGAAGTAGTTTTTTAAGGAACTTTCATTAATCTTGTAGAACATGCGTAGATTTGATCTTCAGCATCTAAAAATATGTGAAAAAGAAAGAACGACAATATCTTTTGGAGTGATAAATGTACCTACGTTATAAGCAAAGGACCTGTGCGACTATTTCCTGGCTTTTAGTCTGTTTAGTTACCACCGTAGTAACATTTTCCATATATAAAAATGCACACCATTTAAATGCCTATACAAGCTTAACATATTAAAGAGCCTAATTTTAGGATGTTATCTAATGCTATAACATAATCCTAAGTTGCAGAATACACCCGGGCTTGCAAATGCTCATGATGATTGTATTCTGAGCCCCTGTTTATGAATTCAATACATGCCATATGTTTTTATTCATTTTAAATTATTTCATGTGTTTATTGACAGAAGTGTATCATTTTTATTACCGTTTTACACACTGCTCTTCAAAGATCATTTTTGTAGTTTTTAGCATGCTGTTCAGAAATAATTAATTATGCAAGCACCTGCTGTATTGGACGTGTTTATTGGAGGAAACCCATGAAACTGCGATCATTTTATTGATAACATCACTAATGATTATTGCTTAGTCATTAATGTTTAGAAACAGTTTTTCTCTGGCAATTTGATCGTTTAAGATGTCATTTACATTTCCTCAAGTGTTGCTTTTTTCAAACGCAAATTGCTTGTAATGCATGCATGTGATATTTGGAGATTATATTCAAGATCCATTATCTGATCAGTTTATTTTAATGTCAAGACTGAAAATGTGCCTAATTAAACAAATGCACTAGAAACATTTTAACACATCTGGTCCAGTAATATCTTAATTATTAATGATAGAGTAAAGTGAAGTGATCTTATTGGTTTGTATAAATAAGCACCCCTGTCCATTTAATCCTTTCAACCTATTCCATGGCAGGTTGTCCATTTTGTTCACTAGCTTCAAGTTTTAATTCAAACATCATAACCCCTGAAAGTACTGGGCCAACTTATCCCTTAGTTCTTTCTCCAATGTTTGCCAAATGGTTTCGCTACATAACTTCCAATGCTATAAAGAACAATATTTGTTTGCAAATCATGTTCTAGTCTTTTCATAGATCGTTCAACATGTTTAAGTTATTGTTATAAGGACTGAGTTTAGTAGTTGAACGCGTAAAAGATCCTACTTCCAGATAGTCTACCTCACACTTAACAACTTAGATACACATTTTGACAGGTTTGTTGACCCTTAGAAAATCA
>VMBQ01014444.1:0-14360 GCA_007657795.1 Dreissena rostriformis | reverse complement strand
CAAGCAGATCCAATTTTGAAGTTAATTTGGAAATGACGCTTGTGACAACGTTTTCAACAATGGTTTCGATGTGGACACGGAATGTTGCTACTAAAGTGTCTGATATTTTTTGAATGGCTTCCTCGGAATGCACTGCAGCAGAAAATGCCGTCTGTACTGCATCAGAGCATGCCGTCTGCACTGATGGAAACCGAAACTATCAAATACAGAAATTATCATAAATTTGCTATTTGTATAACACTTGATTGTTGGCATGATCTACTATCTCACGGTATGAACATGTTAACGGATCGAGTGGTTAATGTGGAGGTTGTCTGAAGAGTTACTAGCAATATACGGTTATAACCACATCTGTTGTGCCTTTATTAACATGAGAGCTCTCCCAATTATATGCATTTTAGTTGTATATACTTGGTAAGATGTATACTAATATATTAGTCAGATTAAACAATTACAAGATTTATTGCCCTCAACATTTCATACACTGATTAAGAAGTCTGTCTGTAAGGACTTAGATTGGCCTTTGGTGTTTGGAGTTAAACAAATTACAAGTTTCGAGCTCTCTTATTTTATTTGTTTGGTGCAGACGATATGCATGTGTCTTGCATTGAAAACCAGAGAAGTTATCACCTGATTTACAATGAAGGCTTGTATTCCCTTGCGCGATTTCCAAGAAGGTCAATCTTTGCTTAAGAAATAATTTGTGTACTTTATAGTTTGTTGTCGAATAACCCACGGTCGGAAGTTTAGATGCGTAGGGATTAAATCACGAGTGCGAAGCGATATTGAGGATGAAAACCAAAACTAAATCGCAATCATTCCGTGCACGCGCTGGGAAATCCAGATGTATATATATATAAATAGAATAGATTATTAGAGAACGAATCAATGTTATTCATTTCATTCACTGCTACGAGGCATCGGTTTTCTCTATCTAAATGCAATACACTTTTACAATGTGTGTTCGCAAGGTGAAAACTATTAAGGCACAATTTAGTAAACGACTATTTGTCTTGTGAGATATAAGTGCAGATAATTTGAATGTTATGTCATTGGAAATAAAACGGATAATTACTTCGGTAAAGATAAAACATTAAGTCGAAACAGCATTGAAACATAATTTTCACATTAAATAGGCACATTTGCATACTACTATTGATATACAACGTGTGTTTATATGAACGCATTGTGTAAATGTGAATAATAAATGAATTAATTGGTTCTTGAAAATGAATTCTTCATATGCGAACCGGGACACTGTTGTTACATATCGCCAATCAACTTCAAACGAAAGTTTGTTTGAAACAGTTGTTATAGAGGTATGTATTGTTTTACTATAATACCATTGCCGATAACGTGTTCTAGTGTTAAATGCTCCTGTGTAGATAGTATACCTATACATATCGAATGATAAACGGTTAATATTAGTATTAATAAAAGTTTTGAACTTATCTTAAAACTTAAAAGTTGTTTCTGCCTGAAAAAATCATGATTATATCCTGTACCTGGTATGTGCACTCAACGGTGCAGAGTAAATATCTGCCGATCGAATGGAGATTTAGTGCAGAAGAATTAAATGAGCGACGCGACAAAACCTAAGAATTGTGTCAAGGTCGTAAAATCCTGCCTCTCCAATCCTACAGGCTGAGGAACAGTGTGCAAAATTACACATTCAATTAATGCACTATAAACCAATGAAAATACTTATTGTTATTTTCTAGGAATCCGGGTGTATACGATACAAAATTGATCTGTTTGACACGATGTTTTTTTTTTGCTTCGTATAAATTACAAGGTGTTATCCCCGCGGCTTAGTTAATTTATGTGGACCAATAGTAAATAATTGAGCAACGGAGCAACGGTTCATTAACTGTGCATTGCCTTAGCGCCTATGATGTTATGTTATGCTAAGGACGCGATTCACTTTATTCGATGTGTTAATTTAACACTCACTGGGAGAACGATTGTGTATGCATTAGAACGTGTAATTTGTTAATGAGTTTAGCATCGTTATGCGAAAACATGGCACAATCAAATGTCTGCAAGTGTATGACCCGTTTCTCTCACGGAATAAAGCCTCCTCACTGCCAAAATGAACAATCTGTCTAGATTTAGTTTTGTGTGGTGGAAAACATCGACAACTCATTTGCGCTACTAGGTGGATTTTCGGAAAGTGCGAACTTGAATAATCGGGATTTTCCCGAAACTACTTGATGCTATTATTTTGGTGTATTCTAGGAAGCCGGTTTGCGGTTTGCAAAAACAAAACACATTTACACCTAAGATAAATGCGTTGCAGTAGTTATTTACAGACAGATGTTGTAAATTTACATCTCCTTTGTATACGGTTTTACTATTGTTCATTGTTGTTTTTGTTTTCAAACAAAATGTGATACGATCCATGAACGTGACGTTATAATGTTGTGTTTTTTTTCTTTTCGACAAATATAAACCAGACTAATTAATGAGTCTAGCAAACATCGTGCGCACTTCTGACGATATTTAAATGGTACACTTTCGAAATAAGTTTCAATATGAAGAAGTGAAACTCAAGAAGCTGCAGCAGTATTGCAGTTTTATCATACACACCTCTGTGGTCCTTTATTTATCAAGTTTTATTAACAACACATCCAGAAGGCCAAAAGCCGAAGTGGACAAAATAAGCATTCAGCGTTTACAAAGTAAATTGTTCTTGGCTATACATAGTAATAAAACGTTTCATTGCCACAATATATACATGTATTGTTCTATATTTTATAAATAACTATCGATAGTATATCTATATATTCACTATGTGTAATTATGTCAAATTAAGATGGAGTTAATTAATTACATCAAGAAAGCAAGTATATTATAGTTTACATAAATTAGGTCTACATATTAACAACATTCATTTCTTGAGGCACATGCTTTTGATACAAGTATATATAACAGTATGCCCACGTTTAAGAATAATAGCACACTATTTATAGTAATAAAATTGTTTTCGTTTATTCAACTATCTTACAGTTAGCGGTACTAAAAGACATGTCAATTATAGCTCATGCCTGTAACAATAACATTAGCATTAGCCCTTGCTTGCTACCTATACGAAACGAAAATATAGTCAAACCAAAGGCTCTGGTGACAGTACATTATTTGATTAAAATAACATGGTGGCTGTATATAAACTTAAAAAAATAAAACCATTCAGCTAAACGAAAAGAATCATATATCTATCATTTTGTAGTGAATACGCTTGCATGAATTTAACGGACTTTCCGAATATAGTGGGTTAAACAAACACATAGATACTAGGGGCTTCAAAAATGATAATTCTTATTTTGACACAGTTAAGTCCATGTTATATCCGGTTTCCTTATTAAACTTAAAATTATAAAGTTATGTAATTTCAAAACAACACACGTAGTCAATGACCCCATAAGTGCATCATATCATATACCATTACATAACAATTCTTTTTCTTTCTTTTTTCATACTGGAAAAATTCATATAGTGCTTATGTTTAAAGGTTATATTCAGATGTCGTTGACTTCAAGATTGAAAGTAATCCATTTGAAATGTGAATGTGACATGGCTATAAACTCCATCATCAGTTGCAATAAAAACCATAAATCCGTTTTATGATTTGACGGATAATGATCGAGAAATGTTTGTTCGTCACTTTAAAAAATTAATACATGTGTTTTTAATTGGTTTGTTCAAGTTTGTTCATACCTTTATACGTTGAAAGATCAAAGTTTCCCTCTTGAAAATGACGGTTTCACAATTCACTAATCGAACAAATCTTTCTCAAGCTAAAAGCTAGAAAATAATTTAATCTATCAAAATGGTTTATTTCCTATTTGAAGTTGCGGTTGCAAAACATATTTATTTAGATGTGTTTATTTATCATCGGTTAGATTGTGTGTGATATGATTTTAGGAAGCATTTATTTTGAAAGTAAACGCGAAATGGTATGAATAAAAATGAACCTGGAGTTGCATCAGTAGAACAGTATTCTTCAAGTGACAAATTGCCATTTAATTTAACACAGGACAAATACACATGACAAACACAAACCACAATGAATACAATTATGAAATCGTTTTCCAATGGTCAATGTAATGGAACTAAACATAAACAACAGCCAAAGCAATATAAATCAACAATACTTAACTATTATCAATGATTTTCGATCACTAAAATGTGTCTATGTTATTTGATTGTTTTGAATTCTAGCCTCTGTTGTGGGCTTATGTAATAGACTTGCAGCAAGCTGTGCAGTAAGGGCTTGATCGTTTCCAAATTTCTCTTTTTGAATTGTTTAAGATAAGTACAGATAATTTACAGAATTCACATGGTTTGACATGCGCTGCATTTTAATAATCTTGTTTTATTATTCTGAATTGTTTACTTAGACTTGTGATTATGATACCACATGAAACACTTTTGGCTTTCCAAAAGTCGTTTTTTAGCAAAGATTTGTATTTGAATAAAATCTAGTTTATGTGTTTTTTCTACGCAACTATATTCTTATACAGTCTTTTCTATTTTGATTCGAAATTTTCTTCTGTTGTATAATACTGATAAACCTGAACTATATAAGCTGATTTATGACAAAAACCATAAACATTATGTAGGGTTACGTTCATTAATATATCAACCATAAACATTCTCTCGGGTTACGTTCATTAATATATCAACCCTAAACATTCTCTCGGGTAACGTTCATTAATATATCAACTGTCAGCATAAAACAGCTGGTTGGATTAAACCATTTCCAAATAATATTTGCGTTATCTCTGNTTTCTCTAAAAATTAGAGGTTTCGGGAGGTGATGAAGGCACCTAAACACCGGTCTTGAGCCATGGGTCCTCATACGTCCCCCTGCCATTAAAATAAAAAAGAAAGAAAAAGAAAAATGAGCAGTTAGGGTTGCGTATCCCGCTCGCGGTTTACCTGGATCGTTCATTACTACCAATTATTGTATGTGGTGTACGTGAAGTCATGTACACTTCTCTTGATTGGTGGTGGTGGATAAATCTTACAAATAATCGCAGCTTCTCTAAACTTAAATAATGTTTAACATGTGTAATTTATACGATTTTAAGCAACTTAACGTGATGGATATGCGTTGGGGGCATCCTGTGTGCGCTTTGGACATCGGTTGTGATCAGGGTATTCAAACCTTATTTCTTGATTTTAGGTGAAGAGGTTACAGTCTGATTTTTATGAATAATTTTGCACTGTTCACATGCCACACATGTGCGTGTTTAAGTGTATATAGCGACATGTCTTACATAAATTTAATTAGTATCGTTTCAGTTTTTTATACATATGAACAAGGATGCTGCACCGTTAACGGGTGTCTCGAGACTCCTCAACTTAGCGGTGAAATTGAGGTCGATCTCCGTTGCACAAGACAAACGGGCGTCAGAAAAATTGCTTTTTGCATTTATATGTCAAAGTTCTGTCAAATACAAACACCTACTCCTTTTTTGGTTTTGGATTATTATTTGTTTGGAAAACATTTGTAAAGGTTAACGAGGATAATAAGGATGTTATCGATGATTATGATGATGATGACATTAATGATAATGATGTTGATAGGATGATGATGATATGGTTGATAATGATGATAAAGATTTAATAGTATTTTGAGAATAGAGAATAATAAATTTACTCATAACTATGAGTAAGTAGTTATTATATATTGAATCAAATCAAGACACAAAAATATGGTGGGGTGGGGCGGGGGGTATTGGTCAAAATAAATACAAACAAAAAATAAATAAGTACAACGTTAACCATATAGTTTTATCCAGTAACTAGTTCTATATTCAAAATAGATATAGCAGATATATTCAATGTCAGCCAAAGCAAAAGAAAAAAAAGAACAACAACAACTATCGAACTGAAATTTTACCAGTTTCTATGATTAGATATGTAAGATTGATTATCAATATATATAACGGAAATCTTGCACCAAAACACTGAGTTTGTTTACGTGTCCTTGTTCGAAGTTCACTGTAAATGAGATAAATGAGGAATTTGTTATATTATTTTTTAATATACAAAAACAAGTATGCCTAGTAAATGAAGCAGTGTACAATACAAACAAGTTTTAATGTGTGGTGTGTATATCCAGATAATAATAAAACATAAAAGAAAACGTACATAGAGACGCATGGCTATCTACTGTTCTGTTCAGATCATTTTAAATGATACTGATCGTTAAATGTCAGATTTGAAGGCAGCTAAGTCACTGGCAGTGTTGACCTTGAGGATTTTGGAGTTATGGTCTTTTATAAGAATCTTCTCATCGGATGACCATGCCCCAAGAAGATGTTTGGTTTTTGTCAGGAATCTGGCACTATAAAGCAGGGCGCTGCGTTTGGTTGTAAGGTCCTCATTAATGAACGTGTTTTTTAAACCCGTGGTCTTTAAGCTTGGATCTACAGAGGTAAAGCTCTTGTCTAGCTCTGTATGAGGTGAATTTGACAATGATGTCACTTGGTTTATTCGGACTTGGTTTACCTACTATGTTGTTCCGATCTAATTCAGATAGAGTTAGATTAGATCCATTTTTTTCTGAATAAGTCAAGAACGAGGTCATCAGTGTTTTCCCCTTTGCGTTCTTCAATCCCTGAAATTCGAACTAGATTCCGCCTGGAATACTGTTCTTGGTCATCTAGTTTTATTTCTAGGAGATTTAATTTGGCCTTCAACTTAGAATTTTCACTACAAAGTTTCGTGTTTTCATCTTCAAGCAGATCCAATTTTTAAGTTAGTTTAGAAATGACGCTAGTGACAACGTTCTCAACAATGGTTTCGATGTGGTCACGGAATGTTGCTACTAAAGTGTCTGATATTTCCTCGAAAAGAGAGATTGTTGGTTCGCACGACTGTGATGCTAAGGGGGACTCCATGACTGAATGGTATTCGCGTTTGTGCTCACTATCGAGTTCTTTGTCGGGCGAACTTAACGCACGTTTGCCATTTCTGGTAGGGTCTGGTGTTTCTAAGGTTAGAGACATTGGCCGGAGTAAGGAGCAATAACAATTTTGTGAACTTTGCGAACTTTTGGCGAAAAACATATAGTCATACCTGATGATCAGAGTCCAACACCTGAGCGTTATCCACACGTGCTCNAGTTTAAATATTAAACAATAAAGTTTCATTCAACTTCAAATACAAAGGTTACTATTTCAAAATCAGATAAAAATGACATTCAAGTATGTAACATTATACAACAATTTGAATCAACCAAAATATATTTTCCTTTTATTATATTTTTTTTAACATCATTATGTTTATAATACTTTGAGTATTATTATTAATTACCAATAGTTTTATTTATTTTAAAAGAAAAGTAAACAACAAATTATGTCATTTATGTGGTGCATAACAATAGCAATACAAAATGCATTGTTTCTACTATAAGTAAACCATATAAGGACTACTGCTCATTAATAGGCATTGGTATGTATATGAAAATTAATGCACATTTAATACACTTTTTTGTACTTTTTTTAAGTGCATTTTAATACCGGTAAATTAAATGCACTTATGGTTACTTATTTTCTGATAAAGTGCATTTATCAAAAGGAGAAGTAAACTGTTAATGCACAAACATGAATGTATGCAGGAAAAATGCATAAAATAAAATAAAATTGTGTTCAGGCTTTTTTTTCTGCATCTCAAGTGTATTTAGATGATCATTAAACACNCCCTTTCAGTGGGAGAAGGCTCATTCTTCTTTTTGAGGATTGATTTCAATGGTATACTTGTGTGACCAGATGCTGCTGACCCTACTGAGCGTGTCGGAGACGCAGAAGCAGCTGGAAACAAGTGCTCTTGTCTCTGTGGAGGTGCAGGTGGCAAAGCTTCCCTGGGTGGCACATGGCCATGCTCTGCACCTAGGCCACGCCGATCGCCATAGTCTCTCTCTTCACGTCTATATTGATCTCTGTCATAAGAGCCAGAGTGCCTGTAGTCCCTACTATAGGACTCCCTATCCCCTCTGCTACCATACAGGTCTGCCTCGCGCCTGTACTGTTCCTCTTCTCTGTGCATAGTTTCTCTATGCATTGCTTGCCTCTCAGTATGTTCATGTCTATCTCTAAACTTGTCATTCCCGACAGTTATACGCAACTCTTCAGGCCCCTTAAACAGACAAATTATGTCTAAATTTTGATTTGTGATCATAAAAAATTGCATTTAAGAACCACCAAAAAAACAATCACTGTTAATCATACAGATTTTTATTTAAAACGCATAGAATTGCATGAACTTTTTTTTTAACAGTTGCTGTTGAAGACAGATATTTTCTAATGTAAAATTAACTTGCACTAAAATATTACAACTTTCAATCTACAATGTAATTAAATGCATTGATTAAGCACATATATAATATATTGGCATGTGTGAATCTCTTATCAGTGTTCATTCTGGATAGAACTTCATGTATACTGACCAATCAGCCACAAAATCAAAGGGCCATTCAAGAGCAACTTATAAATATCAGATTTTTTGTTAACAAACATTTTGTCAAAATTATGGTTGCGCCTTTAAATTTCCATTTTCGAGTACAGTGCAACTCCGTTATATTAGGGTTCCCGGGATCCATGGATCGCAATGGTAATATATATCCGGATCACGATATAACTTGTTATGTCATTCGTGCAGACATATGTATGCATTAGCATTGTTTGGCAATCTCAAAACATGTTATTTACCTACCTTATTGCATAATGTGTTATATCCATATGTTATACATTGGTATAACAAAAAGAATTTTTCAAAGCGTGGGCTTTAGTATTTGACTGCTGAATAACTTTGTAGCACAGGGGAGACAACCAACTCTAAGATCTTCACTTTTGGTTAAAAAATGGTAGTGCATTTTTTTCAAATTTATTTATTAAGGAAACCTTTTCTCTTAATAAAAAAACAAGTCCTTTACGCTGTATCTACAGGGCTGCTTGAGTGCTGATTGGTTGATACTATTAAGAAGAATCATGTCAGTTAAAAGCAAATTCAATAGAGGACGTTGTCAAAGGTGACATGTACAATGACGTAAAACTGTTAATCTTTGATGAAGGGCAGGTGGGGTTATTGTTTATCGCACTACACAAGCGTTATG
Source organism: Dreissena rostriformis (assembly GCA_007657795.1). Taxonomy (NCBI): domain Eukaryota; kingdom Metazoa; phylum Mollusca; class Bivalvia; order Myida; family Dreissenidae; genus Dreissena; species Dreissena rostriformis. Next base: position 5,236 of record VMBQ01014444.1, on the reverse strand, counting down.
TATAATGAAGGCACAAAAAATCTGCACCAAACTGGATTAAGTTATGAATGACGAATTATACAGCAAATATAAGTGCGTGAAAAATTAGTCCACGACCAACTCGCCGTAGACATCAAGATATAACGGATCGCGATACTTTGCTGTGTACAAATATGTTGGTTCTAACATCCAAACTGCAGATATTGGGACATTGTGTTCAAAATGTGTTAAAAATTTAATGAACACAAATATATGCCATTTTTTATAAGTGCATAAAAAGTTTATGGTGGGATGGGGGTATTCCAATTGCACATTGATGGGTTCTATACTCTATGGTGGAGTGTACTTTGCTGTGTACAAATATGTTGGTTCTGACATCCAAACTGCAGATATTGGACATTATGTTCAAAATGTGTTGAAGAATTTCATGAACACAAATATCCGCCATTTTTTAAAAGTGCATAAAAAGTGAATTGTGGGATGGGGGCATGGGATTGGGGCATTCCAAATGCACATACGTAAGTCATGTTACACAATGTGCTTGAATCGAGCACTGATCATATTTGTTGACGGATTTATTAATTATCTCTTTTACCAAACCAATCAGCAGATAAGACTTAAGTTCAATGAACTTTAAATCGGGTGCCAATTGTCCTGGTCAATAAATTTACAAGGTGCTGATTGTCCGGGTGGCGTTTGTCCTGATGACGTTTGTTCGGATACCAAGTGTAAGATTATCAAAGATCAGGACAATGTGACAAGTCCGCCAACATGAAACATCTGAGAAAGCGCTATGGGCAAATAAAAAAAAAAATGGCTAATTTTTTAGAACTGCTCAGAATTTTTTATTCTGGCTTTAATCTGAAATAGTTATATTTCAGTTAATGTCTCTCAATGGTGTTTAAAATTGTGTCCATTTTTTTCTTCTAAAAATATGCAAGAATGAAAAAGTAATTGCGATAAATGTGGCTAAAAATGTCAGGAGTGTAAGGAAAAAGTGTGGCATTTTTAAATTTAATTGAACTTCACAGCAGCAGTACAAACATATTTGAAAACATACCATATTAAAATGTCCTGCATATTAAAAATATGTTATTTGACTTATATTTAATTGTCTTCTTCTACATTTTATTATGACTTTTACATATCTAGTGGTCACTTGAAGACACACACCGCCCTGGAGAAAAAAGTTACAAAATTCACTAAAATTCAACTTTCCATTGATGTAACAATTTATATACTGCATGTTTCATTATTTTCATGTGAGAGTTATGAAGTAGCAAGTGTATTGAATTAAACCAGTGCAAGCTTCATCATAAAAACTTCTTTTTTCAGAAGGATGACCGTATTTACTAGTATACCCTCAAAATGTCAGGAGTGTAAGATTTGGAATCAAACAATGATAAATTTTAAATACAGAATAAAAGTTAACCTTTTTGCACATTTTTTTTATTAAACCAACAAAAAGTTAACCATAACAGGTTATGTAAGTTCACAAAATACACTTGTCATTGAGATATATCCCATTTTTTAAATGTCAGGGGTGTAAGATTTTGTTCAAGTTAGAATTTTGGACAATAAGTTGGCTATGTATGATATAAATGCCTGTAAGTTTATTTATTTGCTCACATTAGGATCTTAATTTCTCAGTTGATTCACTTGAAAAGTAAATCCTAAACTATTTAATGCCCAGGGCTTCTGAGAACAATAACATTTATTTCTACTGGGGTAGGAAAGTCCGACATTCAGTAATTTTGTGGGGGTTTTTGCAATGAAAATGGTGAAATTAAGTCATATAATGACCATTCTTTGAGTTCCACTTACCAGAATACATAACAACAGAGTGACTTAAGTTTCCAAGGCACATATTAAAGGTTAGTGTAAAATCTTACTCCTGTCATATTTACGAATAAAAGCACTTTTAGACTGTTTATTGCCCCGATTTTGTCTTGGAAACCATGCAAATCAATTTATAAGAGGGATGGTGTCACTATCAGTCATATTAGTAAATAAAACAAGATGACCCAGGCCCCTGAATAACAAATCTGAAGACTATACACATTTATTAATGTACAATCTGATGAAAGTGTTTGTATTCAATCCTCTCACAGCCGGAATAGCGAATTCATTTAGTTAGATTTTCAAGCTTAAATGTTGCATTTACAATTATAAAATAATTTCTGTGAGATTGTACCTGAATATCAGAATAATCTAGCATTTAAATGTTCAATTGATCAATTTTAGACCTAGATTAATAGAGATAAACATTCTGACAAAGTTTTATATGAATCACTTAAAAATACTGCTTACAATGTTTCTTTTCTTTAATATTGGCATTGATACCTAGCATTCGACCGAGGTCTATAACAATGATATTGTAAAGATGAAGAACTGTCTTACCAACACTTAAGAAATTCAAATGAAAAATGATACCACTAGAATGATAGACATCAGTATTTTTCAAGGATTTGACCTAGTGAACAAGATTTGACTTTGCATTCATGACCCACTTTCAAATTTGGTCTAGATTATAAAGTTGAACATGCAGTAAAAGTTTAATTCAAGATATGACATGAACATTTGTTTACCAAGTGTTTCTACTGTCTATGATATTTTGAATCACTGTGACTGTTTTTAATGGCAAAACTTTACCTATATATTATGCATATAATTCTGACCAAGTGTTATGAAGATCACTACTATTCACTAGAAACTGTGACCTCAGAACATTGTTCAAGTGTTTCTATGTTTTGACCTTGTTACATAGTTTTACCCACACAATCATGAAGAAGCTTCCAACTATAAAAATACCATTTTGATCATGATCAGTTTCATATTGATAATTGTGAGCTCTGTGATATTTTCCAATGTATTGACCGAGTGACCTAGTTTTTAACTAAAGCTCACAATGTCTCACAATATTTTATTGAAAATAAAATCAGAAAAAAAAACACCAGATTTAATGCAATAATTTTGGGCCAAATTTGCAGCCTCAAGAGAGTAAACAAACTAATCATTAACAAATGATCATCGATGTAGGGGATCCAAATTAGCTCACCTAGTATAGAACTTTTTATGCTACTTTAAGTAGAGCTAGTAAGAAACAGCAAAGAGGAAAAATAAAATAAAATATAGTTAACATTCAGAAGTCTATGAAGATGTCAACATTGTCCTTATATACAGAGCTCCAGATAAGCATCGTTTTATCGTTATTACGATTTGTTTTTAAAGAAAAACGAAAAGAAAATCAAAATCCATCGTATCAAAACGAATTGAGACAGACGGATCCGAATTATGACCGGCCGTTTGATCGTACGGAATTTCCGAGTTCTGCGCAGCGAAAGTTAAATGATAACTAGATTTCCGATTCCGGTTCCGTGAATTAGTTGATTGTAACCAATAATATTCGCATTTCCGTTTCTGCCCTTCTGTCTACAAAATTATACATGGCGGCGGCAAAGCGTGGACGAATTCAAAAGAAACTTCATGCTGCGACAGCGCCAAGTATACTTGGTTTCATTTCGCGTCGAGAACAAAGTCCAAAGTCTATTGTTGGCAGTTTATTATCTTATATAGCGTCAAAAGCGGTTGATGAGGTGGAAGCGAAATTCTCCGGACCCAAACATCGCAGTATCACGCAAAAACAGAACAGTTCAGTTCATTGTTCATTTAACTAGCAAGTAAGCGAAATGATAGTGACATTAAAATGTATATAAACATTTATTGTTCAACAGCAGCTTGATGATGCCAGGCCAGTCTCAATTAAATGTACACTGATCTTTTAAAATGTGACCCGTATGCACACAGAAGCTAATGCAAAGGTCAATGGAGTTAAAAAGTTAGTTTGTTATTATATATTTTTCATTGTAAGAAAAAAAACTAATTGAAGATGATGATTTTTGGAAAAAAACTAATTGCGAAAAAAATCTTGTAGTGAAAACTAATTGACCCGAAACCTTATCTGGAGCTCTGTATATAAGATTTCACTACCACTAATATATTACATTTAATCAAAATATGGCTGGCATGCCATGGTAGTCAATATTTGGTGCAGGTATGAAATATTCATCACAAGCTGGCAAGTGTTTGGTCGCGAAATAACTCTTAAAACTAAAACACGGACCCAATTCAAAGTTGCAATATTTTTTTCAAAGAAGGCAAAACAATTTATGTTTGTTCCAAGTAAATTTGCATTTTGATGTTAAATCAATCCCGTTTTTTTTTTATCCAAATTTGTCAGATAAATTAATAAATTAATATTTTTTAAACATGTCAGGAGTGAAAGATTACTAAGCTTTTGTTTAAGCATAAAAGTAAAATTCAAATGCATGATTATTCTGCTAACATCTTGTAGTAGTCATGTTTCACCAAATGGGTAATGGATAAATGCTTTTTAAATAAAAATTAAAAATACTTAATTACATCAAATTAAATCCTTCTATTATATCTATATATCCCCCCCTTTTTTTAAAGGCAAAAAACGCCATGCGCCCTTATCGATTACATCTTTATTGCCTTATGACCTAACTAGTCCGCAAAATCAGGGTCTGCAACATGTTGTCTTCATTGTTTTTACACATGATTATGTGTAAGAAATCCTTCAACTTAATGATAAATATTATAATCACATTAGAATTGATAAGTAAGAATAACCTATACAGGTATACCCATAGCCGTTCTAATTGATAAGTAATAATCTATAACAGTATTTTCATAGCAAAAAAGGCACCACACGTATAACTGCCCTTTTTTGCATAAACCGCGCGTTAAAATGCCCTTTTTGAATTTACTGCGCAATTCCCCTATGCCCTCCTGGGAAAAACACTAATAGTTGTAAACTTGTTACCATATGACTGAAGTTTTCTTTAAAAGTTGTTTATACATTTTGTATGCTGGTTTAATAACAGGATCGTAACTTTTTAGTATCATAATTTAAATAAGATTGCTGATTCTATGGAAAAAATGCATATTTTTTATCAAAATTTAAAGCAAAAACATGTGTTTTTGGTAAAGGTAAATACTACTACATGTTAAATAAATAATAATATTGGCTAAGTAAGACACATTATGTTGCCTGATATACTTTCATTAAAGATATGTTTTATAGTATTTTTTTAATAAATTCTGTTTCATAAAAGTTGAATAAAAAAATAATGGACAAACTTTTTGCCACCAAAACTTAGATTTCTGCACTTCATTCAGACGATACCAAACTTCCAGATTGCTGTCAGACATTCGGTCTGACAGATTGACAAAT
>VMBQ01014442.1:0-14380 GCA_007657795.1 Dreissena rostriformis | reverse complement strand
TAGTAGTAGTAGTAGTAGTAGTAGTAGTAGTAGTAGTTTGTATGTTTTAACTTCGAGATAAATGTTTTATTTTCAATAAATATAATGTTCACACAAAATTCAGGATCAATGGGAACTTGCCTCCGTAGAGATCAGCATTGTGATGAACTGGCTCGGATATGGACAGGAGATCAGAAAGGCGCGAAGAGACGCACACATGGAGTGGGATAATATGATTACTGCAGGGACGAGAGGTATGTCAACGTTTATTACCACGGGTAGCAAGGCCGAAGGGCTTACCCGCTTCCTGGAGAGTGACTCGGACTTAATGTATATAGTGGGACTTATTGTGTGCATAGAAGATGGTGTTGAATTCGACTCCCTACCAATGGCGATTTCTGTGTTTTCATTCGACATGGTAAAGTGCTACTACGGACACTGTAGAGTGTTTCTAGAGCGGGTTTCAAATAATATTCCCAAAGAAATTGACGATGCCCTTTGTTATGATGGAAATGGGCGTATTCTCCTGTGCAGTAGCTTATTTGTTAATTCATCACTGTCTGGTAGACTTGTTCCGAACGAGGTACGCCATGAACGTGCAGGACCTTCAATACCAAGTACAATTTGTGATGCCATTCATATTGACAAAGTACATTCTCTTCGCTGCCACTGCCCCAGCATACTGCAAAGATGGGCTAAGCGACGTCGCCATTGGCCTTCACCCGCTATCGTTCAAAAAGTTGTATCATTAAGCGCATATGTTACTCCCGTAGGACATAAAGGGAGTGAATACGAGCATGTTGAGTGGAGGATTTGTTTCAATACTGGGGAGAATGAGCTTTTCAGCAATCTTAATAACACCCTGGTTAACACTTATGTTATATTAAAAATGGTGGTTAAGGAAGTTCTTAGGCCAGTAAAGAAGGAAATTACATCATACACAGTAAAAAACATTGTCTTGTGGCTTGCGGAGAACAATCCACAAGCATTGTTCAATGAAAAGAATTTGTTTTACTGTGTTAATGAAGGGCTGGAGGAACTAAGAACTGCTATTGAAACGGAACGTCTGCCATATTACATGATACCAGAACGAAATCTGATGGCAGCGTGTGGACTCAATGGCGAGCAGAAGCGGACCTGGGTAGCAACTATCACTGAGATGATAAACGAAGGTCCAACGTTAGTACTCAGATTGCCGAAGATACGGAAGGCAATAATCTCGCACCCAGAGCCCATGATGTGGTACAGCAAGAGGAGAATGGAGCTTGAACTGCTGTGGCTTAAGTACATAAACCGAATCGTGTATTGCGTAGATGAGAATAATGTAGTAATAAGGTCCGATCCCATGATGGAGGCGATACATAGACGTATGGTTGAGATATTGAGAGAGGTCTATCAGAGGATGATTTCTGAAGGAAGTAGTTTGGACGATCATGAGAAGGTATTTAAGATGATCCTCATGTAATTTTGTTGAAAATGACAGTAATTCTATGAAATGTATATGTTCTACAATTTTAATACAGAATGTATTTGATTTAGGGAATTTTCGAAATAAACTGATTGTTTATGTACACATGTTAGTTTGATATCAGGCAATGTGACTGGTTCGTATAATATATATCTGCATTATTTGAATCATTAAGTAATGATATTCCCTGCCTTAAGTTAACATTACCATGTACATTATCGCAATATTTACTTGATTCATATTTTTCCTAGAGAAATCAGTAATATTCACAAGCATATACATTCTGAAATCATGCAATCAATTGCAACACGATCCCAGATTTAGTGTTTTCAATGTTCTGGGAAAAAGAGTCAGAGACGGCGATGAACAAATACATATGTTCTAGACAAACACCATGAGGCGGAAAGAAATACGGACAATGTAGCCTCGTACCCGGCTCTACGTCGGAAATAAAAATGAGTAGGTCATACATTTTAATTCATTGTTCTTTTGGTTATTTTTTTTTATATTATTATTTCAGTGTCTACCACTACACATTTGTTGTACATGTGATATATGTGTTGAAGAAATTTCTTTCCTAAGGAATACACAAGTTTATATAGTATGTCGACATTGTCGAACTTATTTTACTAAACAATAACTTTTGTTTTTACGTGTGTTTAAACTGGAGCTGCATTTTTATGTAAAATATATGATCGTCTGCTAACAAGCGTGTGGCTGATATAAGTTCATACCGTTATGTTCTTCAATAGTAATTAATTGAATGGTATGTGTATCGTTGGATTTTTCAAGTGTTTTATTTAAACCGGACAGTAAAATTTAATAATGTTCATTGTAAATTAAAATACAATTTAATTAAATGCGTAAATCAGTAAATGTATACATTCATGCTTCATTTCAGACATTAATTGGTAATAATAATTAGTCATTGATTGTTACACAACCTCAATGGGAATTCACTGATTTTCTTCATTAAAATGTGTTTAGTTATATTATGCGTGTTTCCTATTTTGTTTTATGCGTTTTTATTATTCTGTAACAAATTGTTTGAACTGTGTTCTCATTTTGTTTGCTGGCTGTGCTATTCACCATGCTCCTTGCTACTTGTTACAGTAACATTCGTGTTGAAAAACCGTTACAACATTAAGATAAACATTTAAATATAGTTATTGTTGGCGCTTTGTAAACATTGTCATGAGGATCGTATAAATTCAGTTGAGTATAGAAAATGTGTGTTAATTGATGTTTATTTCATTTTAATACATTGTAAAAGACACATAATGTATTTACATGAATGTCTTTGTCAATCTACCCAACCGGTAAGATGTTTCGTTATGTTGATTGGTAAAATATCTCATATGAATTTTACAGCCTAATGAAGCTGTATATACAGTCCGGTCTAAGACACATTACGTCTCGAAATTGCTTGATTATTTATGATGATAATAAATAATAAATGTCAAATATAAGGTTATATTATTGAAATTACAGACGAAATACTCTAGTAACAGAGTGAATCAAATGTCATTTGATGTTCTCACATGTTACTTGTAATCACTTACTTAAAACCCCCACCATAGCAATTATTATTCAATGAAAAAGTCGGTGTTAAATTCTTATTCTTATAACCATGATCATTCAATATGTCTTTTCTACTTTTTCTTACAACCCTGACATGAAGCCATATACGACACCATCACCGCCATGATCAATATTTTAGCAAATAAAATGATCATACAATGCTTTCAAAAAGAGTTATGACTATGTGAAATATAGCACACCATCACCACAATCATCGTCATCTTATTAAATAGGTTTGTTCAGCGAAGCGAAGGTTTATCGTACTTATATTCCACACAAAACCCGGTAAGGGCTCACCCATCCACCAACTTCATCTAACTTGTTGCGTATTTTGTGATGCTGATTATTCTTAACCACTCATCTGTGTTATGCCTTAAAGGCCCTATAAAGGTGACAAATTCAATTATTATGAATATAAACTGGTCTAATTTTTACCGGATTTCAGTTACTCTTGCATAAAAAATGCTAATAACACAGCTTAGGTGCAACGTTGTCAAGAATTATGGAAGATATACCCGTTTCATAATTGGAAAAAATGTTTACAACTTTGCAACTAACGTGGTATGTAGCCTCAAAGCGGTGACGTTTGCTAAAAATAGCCGAAAGAAAATTCAATTTTAATTCTATTTTAAACAACTTTTAACCAGCAAAAAGTAACTTATTAGATCACTACAAACGTTTTAACCATTTAGAAGAGACCTACTCTGTGAGTGATACCGAAAAACGTTGAAAATCAACGATATATTTTTGGTGACCTGAGTCACTTTCCAGGGGTGTCAACTTGCCAAAATCTAAAATCCTGAAAATAAGCCTTACATTTGGGTTAATAATTCATTAAATTATGCTAACTTTGTCAACAATATGTCAAAGNACAAACAGGGGTGTCAACTGGACAAAATCTAAAATCCTGAAAATAAGCCTTACATTTGGGTTGCCAGAGCCAAAAGAGGGTTAATAATTCATTAAATTATGCTAACTTTGTAAACAATATGTCAAAGTGAAATAATTTGTGTTTAAAATGACATTTTGTGACAAGATCCTTAAAATAACCAGACAAAAATCCTCTGATTTACATCAATATATAAAGTTGTCATTGAGGGCCTAAATCCTGAAATCAGGAATAATCCTGAAAATTGACACCTCTGCTTTCACTTTCACCCTTCCGTACACAGCGATGTAAATAAACTGATTGTTTGTAAACACAATTGACTAAGAGGACACTGTATTTTGAGCTCAAAACAAAATGTATTGCTCATTTTTTTATGGTAATGTCCATTAGCATATATATATTGTTTTTTGATAACGTTTATAAATAAAATATGAAAAAAATATTTAAAAATCGGTAAATAATTACGGATCGTCACCTTTATAGGGCCTTTAAAGGGCTTGTAAACCACGAATGACAAAAAAAGAAAAGTTCTAAAATACCGTATTTTTTTTACAATTATTAGTACATATTGATTAAAATATCATGACTATTATATAACATTACTTGAAAAAAAAAAATTATTTTGACTTTATTTTTTTATTTATTTATTTTTACTGGATCTGCATACCAGGTAACTACAAGTTAACTATAAATAACGCAAGTAGATTGATCATCATCGTCACGTGGTAAACCCAGGAATGCAAATTGTGCATGCGTGTATATTTTATATATAAAATGATCAATCTACTTGCGTTATTTATAGTGTGTATATCGTTATGTCACCTATTTTCGCGATGTACTTTTGATTTCACATCGCGAAGTTTTATTACCGAATATACTGAAAATATGAACTTTTTTCAAGTAATGTAATATACCAGTCGTGATATTTAAATCAATATAGACTAATAATTGTAAAACAAAATACGGTATTTTAGAGCTTTTCTTTTTTCGTCATTCGTGGTTTACAATCCCTTTGAATAGGTTTCTGTGATTGCAATTATGACTACCGTTCGACATTAAGATAAGCCATTCATGTGAAACAGACGGGCAATAGCTCCCTGAAAAAGCATTGTGCCCGACATCATGAACATATGCGGTTGTACATGCTATAGGGGTGCTGCAAATTAAGTTGTATCTAAATTAGGTAATAATTCAAGAGATTGTAGAAATAAATTGCTTAACAGCAAGAAATGACAGAGATCGAGTTTGATGGATAAAATAAACAGCGAAATTAATTTGATGACAGGAAAACCAGAGCTGCAAGACTAACAATTACTTAAATTATAAAATGTATTGCCCAGTCTTGTTTTGCAGTTAAAGCAGATAGCAAATTTGTTGGTATTTACCAAATGAAATGCTATTAAAAAATAATCAGTGTATATCTTCACTACAATGAACGTCTAAAACAAACCAAGTAAAACTTTTAAAACAAACTTTAAACTCTAAAGTAAAACGAGGCCAATCAAAGAATGCTAAGAGATATTTGCAATCGATATCGAATTGAACCATTTATGAATCGTTGCAGCTCTAACTATACATTTGACTATTTTAAAGACAGGTGTTCAATACGATCTAATTGGAGGAAAGGGGCAAATGAAAAGAAACATAACAACGTAATTACATATTTATTAAAAAAAAAGATCCACGCGTTTATGAGTTAGTACAACATTGTATGAACATCTATTACAGTATAAACATTTACTTATATATGTATAAACATTGAGTGACTGACACCTTGTATAACGCAAGTAAGCAGTCTAGTTTTTTTTATTTCAATTTAAACGTTCGACTGGTTTCGGCACGTGTCGTCCACCGCGATAAACATTGTTTACTTCACATTTTTAAGTTCGTGTTTGGTTGGTCAACAGAATAATATGCAAGGTATATAATAAATGGTTTACACTAGATCAAACAACTTGAATCAGTCTGTCTGGTCATGTAAAGCATCATATCGTGATATACGGCATCACACAACCAACTCGAAGGAAACAAGTTTTCAGACCACCATACTAACATACTTTTATTAATGTAGCTTACTATCAATGTGAAACATACTGTAGTCTTCAACAACAATTTAATGCTAATAAAAATTGAATTTTAAAACTCTTAGTAAACTTCAATAAGTGTGATCGGTCGTGTAGAGATGCATCTGTTTCGATAAGAATTCTAATAATTCGAATGCGTTTCTCAGAACCCATTACTAGCATAATATTCTATAAGTAGCTTACTATCAATTTCAAACATAGTTTCATTCAACAACAAATTTACATGACACATGTTATCTTAATTAAATACAATATTAAACTCTTAAAACCGTAATATGCCTATAAGAAATGTTGGATGCCCGTCATTACTCCAGAAAGTGAATCAGCTCTATAGCACAATCAAACTAACATAACATACACAGTATTGTTGTATGTTATATATATACATGTATATGTATCGTACATTTAGCTGTTTACCGTTTTGCGCATATTTTAAAAGCTGATAGCATACACAATAGAATATGGTGCATATAGTTTAGGTTATTGAAACATCAAGCAAACGTTGTAATTACGCAATACAATTCAAACTGATAATATAAATCCTTATGTGTTAATCATTAAAATAAGATATTTATATATGAAGCGAGTTCTTGAACATATGTGTTATGTACATGTATCTATTCTTTGTAAAATGGATATGTCAATATGCTATGAATATATTAATCGATTAATCATGAAATATTACATAGCAGTATATGCAATGTTAAAATTTTCAACAACTCAAGTGTCTTTCATCACACTTATAAGTAATCATTTGTTTCAAACATATATAAAATTTATTCAAATATGTAAAAACTAAAATATTCAAGTAATGCATTGTCAAAATGTGATAGAAAACATATTAAATAATGGATATACGAGCAATGTTCACGTAGTTTCTGTAAACACTATATCACAGTCAGGAAAACGAATGTCAGTACAGTTTAAAAATCAGTTTTTAGACACGTCACACATGTTAACAGCATATGTTAAATATATATAAATTAAACATGATAATCAATCTTCAACCGAATCCATTAAATTTTTGTTGAACTTAATTCTTTCAATGTGTTATTTTAGGATGTCTCTAACTTCCCAGTAAAAAGCATTTCCATACTATAATAGCAAAAGAACACACTTTACAATTGATAGCTAACTGCATAAAGACAACATGTGCGCACTGCCCTGCAATTGTCACAGAAAAATGTTAATATGGACTAACGTATTTATAGTGAACTTTTCTCGAATGCTGGTTTAAAGAGAATGCAAATAATCATAAATAGCTGGTGATTTGCTATCCTACCTAGCTTAAGTACGCTTTAGTTAAGACAGAATCCGCGTTTTAGTTTTCAATAATTTGTGTATCCATGTCAACCTCAATTTACTCTGACGAACAAATCTGAAATAGCGTGCATATTTCCTAGATGGTACTCTATCCACACTTTTTACCGAACTTAATAACTTTCAGAGCTATTGCTAGTTCAGGATTTTAGTTTTCATTTTTTTCTGTAAAGATTGCAGCTCATTTCTTTGCCGGACAAAAACAAACTCAAAATGCGATAAAATGCCCCATATTGCCCATGATACACATAATGAGAATTGTCAACCTAGATTAGATTTCGTACATTTTTTCTGTAACCATACCAACAATATTTTTTGTTTGACGAAACGATCAAAATAAACTACCTATTCCCCATATAACTCTTTTTACATGTACACAATTTCGCCAACCTATTTAAAATACTTTTGAGCTTAAGAAGGATCCATATTTTAGTTTTCAATTGTATCTGTATCCATGGTATCCATGATTGTTATCTCGCGAAAAGACTGATTAATTGTGTAGATTCCTAATAAGGCTCTCTGACATACCAAGTTTCCGGAGGCAAGCTTCATTAATTTTTTAGTTAGATCAGAACCCATAATTACACGGTCCGACCGAGGGTAATCCTATATTTGTATCCGATGAAATTCAAGGGGAGTAATAATAATATTAAAAGTAAACAACACTGTGATGGTTAGCAAGAACACATCCACATAAATGATATGATAGGCATTTGTAGATTAACTGGCGGCTACATACATTCTATATAGGACAAAAAGCATCCATATTTACCAGAGAACTGCCATATTATATGAATTCAGAGAGAAATCTGATGTCAGAGTATTTGACAAGAATAAGCACCAGCGAACATTGTCATGGTTATCATCAACTGTGGATATGAAGGAGATAGGTCCGATGATAATACTCTTAATTATTGACCAAGAAAACAACTGCAAAAATTCACCAGAAAACTAATAAGAATAATTATTATAATTATTATATGTAGTTGAATTTCAGTACAGCATATAATGGCAACTTAAGATTTGGCATTAAATTATTTATATATATATATAACAAGTGTGTGGTGTGTTTTGAAGGTGTATTATGTGCTTTCGTGCATTATGTTAGGACCTCGAGTGTCCAAGCACTTCGTCTTAATTAACTTGCAAGACCCGCAAAAGTTAAGACGAATTTTGAAAATAGCTTCGACTTCCAGTTTTTTTTTTAATGAAAGGCATCTGACTTTGCGATGCCTTGTGCTGTGGTAGGAACCGCATTTCCAGAATAAAGCCCGGCCTGTTCGAATGGTAGCCTAAGTGAGAAGCGCGTGTACCAACCACTGCGCTAACCGCACAGCCTTTCGAATACAATGTAATATAAACACTAAATGCATGTGTCGTATACAAATTAAGAATACAAATAAACATTATATCAATCGTTTGAAATAATATTGTATTGTCACAACACGTAATAATGATAAACCGTCACTATATTGTAAACAACTAGTTTTATTTTGTTTCAATATAATGTAACCTGACGTCAGCTATATATCATGATTCATTGATAACGTTCATGTGATGTTCGTCCAAAGTCCTCACACGCCCCCTTAGATTCAGATGGACGCTATACACTGACGGGATAAGATTCACCATTATGAACAGGTATTTACACATGATTTATTTGTTTTGAATTAAAATGAAGTTGTGTATATAGTTGTATAAAGTGTATATCGTGTCTTATATTTAAGACGACACGTTTGTTTTAGTTTCAGATCTGGGAAAATATTAATTGTACAAGAACATTAAACTAAAATTAGTTTATTACAATCTTTAAACATGAACTGTACATAAAATATCGCTTAACATTTATATAAACTATATAATAGAGCTCGTTCATATACGTGCATTTTCCTCTGCAATGTCCGGTAATGCGTAATAACTTTTATGTCACAAACAATCGTCATCGTCATTGTCATCGTCACCATCATCATAATTATCATCATCATCATAATCATCATCATCATCATCATCATCGTCATCATCATCATCATCATCATCATCATAATCATCATCATCACATGCGGTGCCTGAAGCTGATTCTGAAGATTAAGTGGAGGGTCGCATCCCTTACAGCGATTTTCTTAAACGCGTTGGGATCCAAAGCACGTTCGCACTTCTCTGCCAACGTCGCTTCCGCCAGCTTGGTCAAATGCGCGAATGGAGGACGGACGACAGCCAAAAGACGTCATGAACGGCCGGCTTGCCACTGGCACGTGACTCGTGGGTCGCCAGGCCCTCAGGTACAAGGATGCCTGCAATAGAGACTCTGGCCGAAGATCGCATCGCCTGGCGACAGTCGATACACATCGAGGCAGCTTAGGCAGCTTCTAATTTATAGAGAAGCAAGCGAAAAGCGCGCGCCGCCCAACCACCGAATGCAAGCCCCGTTGTGTGCGTGACGTGCAACAAGTAGTTGATTTTGTTGTACTAGCACTAGGATTAGTAGTAGTAGCATTTGTGGTGGTTGCAGCGGTAGTTTTATATCAGAAGTGGTGGTTGTGGTAGTGGCGGGAACGATAGTAGATAGTTATAGTTGTGGTCGTTCCGCTGGAGGTGGTAGCAGTTGTGATGGTAGTGGTTTTGTGGCTGTGTTAATGGTGGTGGTTGTGTTGTAATTGCTTATGATAGCGATGGTTTTTGTATTGTTACTTGTTATGGTGGTGTTCTTGATATTTATGGTTTGCGTAATGATTGCTTTGGTCTTGTTCTTGGTGGTGGTAGTGATAGTAATAGTGGTGGTGGTGCTGATGGTATTGTTGTTGATGATGGTGGCGGTGTTGGAGGGGATGGTAGCGGTCACTACGGAGTCAATGGTGGTAGTTTGTTAAAAAGGACCTTTTTCAGTTAGTCGAATCATAAACAAAAAAGATAATTATTAGTACTCCGCGTTACATTGTTTAGCATATAACTTTTGTTCTGACGGACATGAGAAAACTAACCGGTTTTGCATGTTGGCTTGTGTTCGGCTATTTATAGAAATAAATAGTGTTTGAAATACTTTATAAAGAGATCGTCTATGTGGCAACATAACATTCAAAGTCATGTTTTGACACTGTACACAAATTGTAAATGAGTACACGTTTATAGGTATATTGAATACATTTCCTGGTTAATTTTCCGAACATGTGCAAATAACGATCCTAATTCCTATATTTTTAAGAATGGACAAAATGTTATTGCTACGGTAACACGTTTCTTTCTCGTCGGATATTCCCACGAGAGAAATGGAATGGGACTTGTAAGAATAGATTTGAAAATTTAGTATCAGCTTAATGTTACACGTTTGGTTTTTGCACGTGTTGTAACAATATATGCGTCTCTATTAAATCGCACACCATAGTTGTTGTTTATGTTTGTTTGGAACATAGTTAGGACGATTTTGTACCGGTATTCAGTTCATGGTGTAGTTGTAAGTATTTGTGAATTTATTTTGATTAATCACTTTTTTATTAAGCTACTTGTTATGTGTTATGTCAATCAAGAAATATTCTTTATTTACATTTGCATCATTACTAAAAAAATCGAATCAACACAATACATCAAAATGAATAAAATTCATTACGTCATGGTAAAATTATCAATTGAATTCGTCTGTTTGAAACGCTGTATGCGGCAGTGCCATTTAAAAAGTGTTTTATATGTATGCGGACTATTTTATAAATGTTCAAAACTGCATGTTTAATTTCAGATCATTTAAATGTTAACACACATTTTAGGTTCAGTTTGAAAATGCCTCCGTAGAGATCTGCGTTTTGATGAACTTGCTTGGGTATGGAACGGAGATCAGACAGGCTCGAGGAAACGCATACAGGGAGCGGGATAGGACGTTGACTGCACATGTGGGAGGTATTGCAACGTGGATTACAACGGGTAGCAAGGCAGAGGGGCTGACTCGCTTCCTGGAGAGTGACACGGACATCATGCTTGTAACAGCAGATATTATGTGCATAGAAGATGGTGTTAATGTTGACATACTGCCAAGGGAGAAAACTGTATTTAGATTAAGCACTGTAATGTGCTACTACGGACATTGTAGATCCATACTAGAGCCATTTCAAATTAAGATTCCCACAGTCATTTTCAATGCCCTTTGTTATGATGAAAATGGGCGTCCATTCTTGTGCAGCGACTTAGATTTTAATTCATAACCGGCTGGTAAAATTATGCCAGGCGAGGAACGCCATAAACGCACAGGACCTTCAATGCCGAGTTCACTTTATAAAGCGATTCATTTAGACCTGGTATATTCTCTCCACTGCCACTGTCCCCGCATACTGCAAAGATGAGCCGAACGACGTCGCCATTGGCCCTCACCCGCTATCGTTCAAAAAGTTGTATCATTAGGAGCATATGTTACTCTCATAGGATTTAAAGGGAGTGAATATAGAGACGTGGAGTGGAGGATTTGTTTCAATACAGGAGAGAAGGAGCTTGTAAGCAATCTTAATAACATACAGGTTTACATGTATGTAATAGTAAAGATTGTTGTTAAAGATGTTATTAATCCTGTAAAGAAAGAAATAACATCATACACAGTAAAAAAAACATTGTATTGTGGCTTGCGGAAAACACTCCGCAAGAATTGTTCAATGAAAGGAGTTTGTTTTACTGGCTTCATGAAGGACTGGGAGAACTAAGAACTGCTATTGTAACGGAACGTCTTCCATATTACATGATACAAGAAAGGAATCTGATGGCAGCTTGTGGACTGAATGAAGAGCAGAAGCGGACCTGGGTAGCAACCATCACAGCTATGATAAACGAACTAAATGAACTGCTGCTTCTGAAGTACATGTTCGATGATGTAAATGAGTCGGACCCTATGAAACAGGCAATTCTGAGTCGTATGAATGTGATAGGGAGAGAAGTATGTCAAACGATGAATTGGGAAGGAAGAGGTTTGAACGAGATGATGTTCGGTTGGATGATGCTCATGTAATTTTCCTGTAAACGACAGTATGAAAAGTATATGCTCTACACTTTATTGCAGAATGTATTTAGTTAAAGGTGTATACAACATAAATTAATGTATATGTGTGGTCGGATAACAACCAAATATGAATGGGTAACACAACATATATCTGCATTATTTGCAGCATTAAGTAAGGATATCCCACTGTCTTAAGTTCACATTGACAGGTACATTATCGCATTATTTACTTGATGCATAGTTTCCATTCAGATATCAGTCTTTGCAAGCGCATACATCATGAAATCGTGCTACAAATTGCAGCACGATCCCATGTTCCAGGGTCATTTTAGTGTTTTCAATGTGCTATATAAAAAAGAGTCAGAAATAACGATAAACAAATGTATATGTTCTAGAAAAACACATTGCGGGTCTATAACGCTGAACAAAATGCGGACGATATAGCCTGGAACCCGGCCCTACGTTGAAAATAAATGAGTGCGTCATATATTTGTATTCATTGTTTTTTTTTCAATGTTCTTCAAATGTTTGGTACTTGTGTTCTATGTGGTTGCGATATGAAGAATAAAAGGTAAGTGCCTGATCGTTTTGTAATATATCAGGCGATGCTTAAAATAAAATAACGGCGATGCTTGCCTCGCCTGATATATAACACAACGATCAGAAAGGAACCTGTTTTTCTGTTTATCATTCTTCTACGTCCTAATTTCAAAAGAAACATTGAAAAAAGTCTCCAAACATCGACTGATATAACAACTTCCTGTTGAACTGATATAAAAATATATCAGGCAGCGTTATATCAGGCAGATAGCAATGTAGCGGTATGATAAGAAATACATGCTATTGTGATAGTCTATCGTAATTCATTGACTTGTGCTTATGTGTATCGTTGGATTATTTTTTATACAATCTAAAATATCGGCTCGTGAGATCTGATAAGTGTTCAGTGTCATTACGCACCGATTTAATGTATAAATCGGTAACACTGTAAATGCATGATTTATGTCAGATAAAATGTGGTAATAGTAATTAATAATTTTTACCAAATCGAATTTTGAAATGCGCACATTTCTCGATGAAATAAGTTTTATTAATATATTATATGATGCATGTTTCCGTTTTTGTTTCATTACTTTGTATTGTTCTCCATATTGTTTGGTTTGTGTTAGTTATCTGTTTTTGCATATTTTGTTGTTCACCATGGTCTTTGCTTGATGTAACGGTGAAATTCGTTTTGAATGACAGTTAAAACATTAAGATATACATGTGCATTTTGCTATTTCTTGGCGCCATGTGGACGTTGTCATGAGAATCGCACAAATGCAGATTCAGTATCGAAAGTGTGTGTTCATTGTGATGTAAGTTACATCTTAATACATTATTAAAGACACAAAGCATCCATATATGTTTCTTTGTTTCTCTAACTTACTGGTACGATGTGCCGTTATTTTGATTGCGAAAAATCGCATTTGAATCATCCTGCTTAGTGAAGCTGGCCATTTTAAGGCAGATAAGTCTTCGAATTTCTTGAAAAATAATGCGTGATGAACATTTTATGTTATCAATTATTATATAGGATGATTAAAAATATTAAATGAAAAATAAACGGATATACAATTGATTTTACAGACGAAAAGACATTTGTAACAGAGTTTAAAAAAAAAACAAAAACAAGATGTGTTTGTGAAACACTATGTCCACTTTTGAGCGATTTTGACCCATAAATTTGACCTTTGAAAACAAACAAACCAACAGACAGACAGGGCAAAAACAATATGTCCCCCAGTATATACTGGTGGACATAAAAATATCATTCAATGTTCCTACATGTTACGTTTAAACTCTCAACTTAAATACAGCACCACGGTCATTTTTATTTCAATAAAAAAGTTAGTCTTACAATCTAACTCTTATTACCATCATCATTTTATGCGTCTTTAAACTTTGTCTTACAACCCTGACAGGCCATAGTTAGAATCTAGATATGAGCAATTTAAGACACCATCACATTTAGGATCGTTATCTTATTCAAATGTAACTCGTGGGTTTATCAACAACAACAAGATTTGTTCTCTTTCTAATCGGGGGTT
>VMBQ01014441.1:0-14535 GCA_007657795.1 Dreissena rostriformis | reverse complement strand
GTCGGCTATACTGTTCGGTGTTGTTCTCAAACTCATCGTGGTTTAAAGACTCACCGCCCTATTTATGTTCTAATGCCGCATTTTGTAATTTTAGATCTTCGATTATTTTGCTTTTGGTGGCACGGTCCTTTTTGAGACATTCGATTTCTAGTTTTTGCTCAAAAGCGTCACTTTCAAGTATTTCTATGCAGCGAATGACATTGCCTAGGAGTTTTTTCTTTAACTGTTCCACGGTTTCTTTAATGATTTATTTTATGAATGTTGAGTCCTCTTTTGTAAGGACATGAGATAATATATCGCTTATTTCGTCAAGGCGTTGTTCAATTGTTATTCCACATGTTTCGTGATTTACGTTTTGCGAATGTCGTCATTGTTTTTTTGGGGTCTGGTTTCGTTTTATTCTTTGTATTCTTTATTTAATTACTACTTTTTGTTGTTTTTGTTGTAGTTTCGCCTTTTTCGCCTTTTTCAAAAACTGACGTCTCTAGCAAGCTAGTGTTTGTAGAGGTTTCAATCGCTGTCGACGAAAGTGCCCGCTTACCGATATTCATTTTACACTGAATTGAGCGCTTATAAGGCTTAAAGTTGAGGCTTATAGAAAAACGGTAAATGTAGCGGCTTATACAAATTTCATCGCACAGTTAAATTGCGATTCTCAATTATGAGTACTTCTTTAAGCGTGACGATTGATTTGCTGCGTAGAGCGTGACGGGTTAACGGTACTGTAAAGCCATCAAAACCGCTCAAACTACCGTCTGTTGGGAAAAAAAAAAACACCCGGCGTATTTAGCAATGAAAACTTAGCAGTTTGTCAAAATTCTTATTTTGTTTCACTTTTTTTGTATACGTACATTTATATTGTAGTTTTGTCCTTAATATTTACTCATTCCGCACTTTTCACACTTCAAATCACACCGATTGCCTTCCTTTATTAAAAACTACATTTTGTTTAATAATGTTTGCACCGGAAACCGGAAGTAACCTCAACCTATGTTCAGTCGTATTTATCAAATACTTATCGATTTTCTATAACCAAAACATTATATATTCTACACTCGCATACGAACATCCGTCTAAGCTAAAAAGTTTTTTTTGTATTCCTATCATAGTGGTTTGTCTGTTTGATTTAAGCAATTACCGTTATGGCTCGAAACATAAATTGTTTTCTTGACACATGAAGTGACGTCAAAGTCATAAATTGACATATCGTTGTTAAACGGAAACCACTACTGCACATTTCATAGTTCGTGATTTATTTTGGTATTGAAAAAAATAAGATGAAATCAAGTTCGGAGAACACCATTCTAGTTTAATATTATCCCGCTATAAATAATCACGATATTATATTTGATATTCTATTTTAAAATTACGAATATTTCTCAAGCACTAGTAATACACTGTTTAGAAAAGGCAAGTTGCTTTCGACATCAATCAAGAAAGCGATTGGTATGCAATTGTTTTTAAGATAACGAAGAGCTTGGGTTGGCAGGTATTCAATGTATGCAGTCAATTAAGGGCACTTAAAGTACTAAACCATTTGTCAAAAATAAGTATTTCAGGAAATTGTATGGTTAATTAACGTCTATGAGGACATTAGCTTAAACACATTAGTACATCATATCTGCGTTTGATATGCTCAAATTGGTTAATTTACGTGAAATGGCCTACTAATGAATCAAACATATTATCAGATACTTGTAATGACAAAACGATTCTGTTTCAAAGTTACGTATACATTCGGGCTTTTGCTAATTAAACATTACGTGATCGTATTTTGATGTAAATATAAATGTACATTGTATAATGAAAAAATAAAGTTCTAAACTGTAAATCTGTACCGTTACACTTAACGGACTATTATAAGCTGATAAGACTATTAAGTTTCCCCCTGTTAGATTACCAGACTTGTCCTGTTAACCAGCTTCCGGGACTTTTCACGTAAACCGTAAAAATACGGTACCAAACTAGTTTGCGAAATAATGATGCAAAAATATCAGTCTTCTATAGGCTACATTATGCCATGCATTAAATAGTCAGCCATAACACATGCAACAAGAGGGTTTTCTTATCTAGTTTAGAAACCATAAACTGTCCTTGTGCTTGAATAGAAGAAAAAGTGTCTGATGACACCAGATAGTGACCACTTTCTTCTTTCCCAGAATGCAACGTAATGTTACGGACTGCACCGTACAACTACAATACAGCACAAGTACGTCACGTTTTACCCGTTAATCGGATATAATTATATGGTAAATGTGAACAGTGAAGAAACATTATATGAACTGCATTTATATTGTGAATTATGTGCATAATGCTCCTGCATATTATGAATCTCCATGTTCCCTCTTATAATTTTCTAACGTTCATTACCCGCAACGCGTAATGACAGTAGCACCGTTATAATTTGTAACAATATCATGGAGTGCTCTATTTTAAAATGTCGTAATCCGATTGAAGCATTTAATTGACATTTTAACAGCATGCCAAACCATAATCTTGTTAACATCTTATGATCCAAGGATAACTGAAAAACCCAACATTAAATCGAATTATATCAGAAGAAATGACGTACCACGCAGTCACAATAATTTGATTACAATTAAGGTCACGCCATTGAACTAACGGTATTGAATCCCATACAAACAAAATAAACAATATTACAATAGGCGTTCAGTAACGTGGCATTTCAATTACATGGTTTATCACATGCTCTGAGAAACCATTTGTCAGCGAGTTCTTTCGTAAATAATACAATGTGCAATACAAATATTTATCGATTTAGACGTTAGAGAAACGCTTTTTATATTGAAAGTTACTTTTCCAGGCTTCATTTTCTCGACACGATGCAGTTTATTATTGACTAAGGCACAAGTGTCCACAATGTATCATTCTGTTATGGTAATACTGAACAGAACGTGCCATTTCGTATTTAGTTAAGTGTCCTTGACCAGCAGATATGCAAGCAAAATAAAAGTATCTTATGTAGCTCTCTATGTTTAACTTTTAATGATGCATTACATACAACCAGTCAAACAATGTTTTATTCGTCTTTCATACACATACTAATTTTGTTACAATTTCGATTTCTTTTCAACTGATGTTTTTAACTGAACTAACTCAATTAAAAGTTTTAAAACGTAAAACATATGTTGCAGTGTTTTTTCTTTACGATATAATGTATAAACTCAATATTTTAAATCATACTTAACCCTCCATTAGAACGCTACAGCGTTGTAATTAAATGATCAATGTCCACCAGTAACACAACCCCCCACCATAGAAGAGGGTCTTAANGTTACGATCTAAATACTACAGAAGAAGTGGAGATGGATCGGACACACGCTGCGAAGAACCCAGCCCAACATAGCAAGGCAAGCCCTAGATTGGAACCCTCAAGGACAAAGAAGAAGAGGTAGGCCTACAAACTCCTGGCGCAGAACACTGGACATTGAGCTTCGCAAGATAAAGATGTCATGGGGAGAAGCGAATGGACCGAACCAGATAGAGAGCTGTGGTAAAGGCCCTATGCTCCGAACGGGGCGAAGAGGAATAAGTAAGTAAGTAAGTAGTGTAATTGACGTTTATTAAATGTGGCACGATAGTTAAATAAACGTTTTATTATTGATTCTTGATTATCTTTTGCCACTAATGATACGTTATATTAAGATGGATTATAACATTTGATTACACGCATTATATCATTCCACACCATTAAGCTGTTTATTTATGTATTGCTTATTCGTTTTAGCAGTAGAAATAATAACAACAGTAAATGAAGAGCAATTAAGTAAAAATTAATAAATTATTTTATAAAGTAAGTAGCTTCGTAATGTAACACAATAGTTACTGTTTATGTAAATAATTACAATTTCATACAATCAAATAAGAAGTATAAAAGGTACAATAAAACACATCATTGTTAACTTATGTAATATATTATTAACTCATAGTCATAATAAAACGGTGTATGCTTAAAAAACAAAAATATATCAATTTGATACACTGATATCGAATGCAAATTAGTCTTAATTGTTGCGATGCGTTAAGTAATGACAATTCGACACTTTAAATTTACATTTTAAAATATGTTGCGACACATTATGGTGCGATATATTACGCTTATGTCAAAATCCGAAAAAGATGTGGCATCAACCTCTTTAGAGCTAACGTGAGTATTATGAGCTTTCTTAAAACACCAAAAGAGCTTAAAGTTAATGAATGAAAAACAAGTTCATATGAAGTGATACAAGGAAATAAACGTAATTATATTTTGTATCAGTTAATCATTAGATTGTTTTGGCCCAGTATATAAGAAAACACAATTACGTACACAAATATGTGCACTTTAGGGACATTTCCACAAGTATGTTCATATCTATTATGCAACAAATACGAGTAAATACATCGGCTTACGCTTGGTTGTTTTGAATTTCATTTAAGTAAACATTTGCTTTATGGAACCATTATAAAATATTTAATATTGTGTATTTTACTTTTCTCGTCAATATTTTGCATTGGTTTAAAATTAAAAACATACAATTTTGAAATTGATATCGTTTGATCTCTCTTTACAGAGTTTGGTGATTGACAGTATGCATTATTTATAGATCATCTGGGTTTGTAATGAATATTTTTTTTTTGCAAGGAAATATAATTTAACACATAACAGTACAGGGCTGACATCAGTATCTCGTGTCCTTAATATATATAAGTCTTAAACTCTCTTTTAAAGAGCATTATAATTACAAGTATGAACACGCTTGAACAACACATTGTAATCAAATTCAAACTACCATGTGTATTTTGTTTTTAATGTAACGGTCAATTCTGTAATACAATCATGACAAATAATTTGATGCAAGCGAAGATACTTGTAAAAATGCAAGTACATACAACCAATACTGCCTGAATATAATACACTGTTTATGTTCAATTGTAAATAACTTACTCAGTTAGCAATGCCAATGTGCGGGAACAAAAACTGTCACATGACCACAAATGCGAACGACCACGGCTATTTTTCGGACAAAACGTCAATCGAAGGTATGTTTTCTTACTTTTTCTCCGTTTTAGCAGAACACATGTTACAATGCCTTGGTGCATCGTACGCAGTGCGAAATCTACTTTTCATTGATGTATTGCTCATATATTAAGTTATAATACTTTTTGAGAACATTCAAAGACAAATATCGAACTCGACGATGTAGACGACCACACATTTTTATTAATACCTGTGTTTGTTGTTAAAGTGATTAAAAATGAAGGTTTTATTACTGTCATTATGCGTATTTTTTTCAAATACGACCAAATATAAGTTTCAATATTATTATTGTATTATTTAAAACGACCGACGACATTTGTTTTGAAATTGGCGTACGACCACACTCGAGTTATAGGCGAACGACCACACACTGTATTCTGGACACATGTATGCATGCAATAAAATTTATATTTCAGATGGATCACTCAAACCCACATATATGCCGCTATTGTGGCAACGTTCTTGAAAGCAAGTCGTCTCTGCGCCAGCATGAGATTAGTCACACAGGGACTGGGAAGGAATATAACTGCTGCGATAAAGTGTACTTCAGCCAGGCGAATCTGAACAGGCACAGGTGCAATAATCTTGTAAATCATATGTTGAAATATGTTTGTCAGAAAGTGTAATTAATACAAAAATATGCTGTTAAGTTCTTCTTTTAAATGTCTATTTAACCCTGATGAAATTTTACAAATTAGAGGTACAAAATCGACACAGCAAAGATGGGTGCTTATCCTATCAAAAATATTGTNGCTCACGATACCTACGTCATTGTACATGCGAACTTAACAACAAACAATTCTGTGCATCAAACTGAAACTTCATAGCTCTGTTGTTCATACTTTTTAAGTGCAAAACGTTATTTTTGTGGTTGCAACACTATTTTAAAGGGACAAATTGGCGGATTATACAGTTTAAAAAAAAAATATTAAAATTATTGCTTAAAACGTAGATATCTTGTTGATATGCACTTAGTAGCATATAAATTTCAATTATTATACAAAGTTGTCCATGGGATAGTTTAGCGACTGCGGCAACATTGTTGTAGCTTATAGTAATATAATGTACATGGCAATACCTCCAAGCCGGTAGATACCGGACTTGTAAATATGCTTATTGTATACTTTGATGTGATGCAATCGGATTCCATAAGTGTGAGTTTTAATCAAACAGAGGACGTGTTGGTTAAACAATAGTTTAGCTGTTATATTTTTTAACGATTCCATCAACATAGTATTGCTTTTTGTAATATATACCTTACCATCATTGTATTTTATATATGTATTTATAGAGGGGGTAACCGTCCATTTATTCAGAGTTATGCTTCATAAAACTAGGCGACTAATTCGAATATCAATGTCTAAAATCTAATCATTCATGTGTGTGATCAATGTGTAGTCGGAACACAATTTTGGCATCAACATTGTTTTTTCACCTGCTTGAAAGAAGCCATTTCGGGGGTATTTTTCATTTTCATTTACGAGTTGTTTGCTGTTTTTCTAGTGCCATAGTATGTGTTATAATTTGGTGCTTGTGATATATCATTTATAAAATCTTGTTCTTTAGTTCATGTTTCGTTTTTCAATGTTTTTTTTATGCGTTAACGATAACGATGTTGTAGATTTATTAAAATAGTTAATACAATTTGTTATGCTCATTTGAAGTAGAAATGAGCCACACGATACAAAAACCTGATTAATACAGATATTATATAAACAAGTATAGACAAAAGTTTCAACACAATTTGATTGATGGTTTGCGTTTGTATTATATTAATGCATACTTGATGTTGCATATGGCGAAGGCATTAATGTGATGATTTATGACTATTTACACTCAGTGCTATTATGTTTATGTTCTGTGATAATGTGTTCAGGAAAACATAATTATACATTTTAGACTGACAGTTTTATGTTTGGAAATATCCGCACTGTGATCTTTGTCTTTGATTATTTTATATAATAAATTGTTGATCAGAAAAATGTTTGT
This sequence comes from Dreissena rostriformis, assembly GCA_007657795.1. Taxonomy (NCBI): domain Eukaryota; kingdom Metazoa; phylum Mollusca; class Bivalvia; order Myida; family Dreissenidae; genus Dreissena; species Dreissena rostriformis. Next base: position 7,505 of record VMBQ01014441.1, on the reverse strand, counting down.
GGTAAATAAAACTAGAGCTTTGTCACAGACGTGACGAATACCCCCACATGCCGCATTGGCACAGAATATTTTGCATGTAAAAACGCACTTAGTGACCCCGTGACCTAGTTTTTGACCCGGTGACATCATCTAGATACAACTTCTGACCAAGTTTGGTGAAGATCGGATGAAAAAAACGTGAGTTAGAGAGAGAATAACCAATACGGATCGACCGACAGACAGACAGACAGACCGAAAGACAAACTCACTCCTATATACCCCCATAGACTTCGTTTTTGGGGGTATAATAAATGTACAGTTGTGTTATAGAAAGGATACAAATTTCGATTTTCACTCGTTTCACCTTGCAACACCATTGTAAATAACTGCATATTTCATAAGACTTCTACCTCATTTATGAAATTTAATATGCATATATTGAATATGATGATATATTAACACTTATAACAAGTTTAAACAATAAGTTGCGTATCCACAAACGCCACTGACGCATGGGATACGTATACAATATGTAGAAAACAAAATGCACATTCAGTTGGTAAATGTTCGTATAAGTATTTACCTTTAATTGAATATGTAATTAGCTTGTATATAATCTATATTATTTACATTCGAATTCACCGTTTTGCTGTTCCGATATAGTACACAAAACACAATGAAAGTTAGATGACGTCTGTTAAGCCCATTTAAGAAGTAACCAGTATTTTGGATTCATTTCTTGTAGCTTTTTCCCACCTAACACCAAGGGCGCCTTTTTGTAGAGAGTTTATGTCCGTGTCAACGGTCCCGCCTTTCTTCTTACTCCCTTTTCGATTATCAAAGAAATGGTTCCTGTAAGATTGCATACCATATTGAGCTTTATTATTAACCAGGTTTTCCGAAGGAAAAAACTGGTTATTAGATTGGCGAATGCGGGCGGGCTGGCTGGCTGGCGGGCTGGCGGGCGGGCGGAACAAGCTTGTCCTGGTCATAACTATGTCGCTCATTGTCAGATTTTAAAATCATTTGGCACATTTGTTCACCATCATTGGACGGTGTGTCGCGCGAAATAATTACGTCGATATCTCCAAGGTCAAGGTCACACTTTGAGTTCAAAAGTCAAAAATGGCCATAAATGAGCTTGTCCGGGCCATAACTATGTCATTTATTGTCATATTTTAAAATCATTTGGCACATTTGTTCACCATCATTGGACGGTGTGTCGCGCGAAATAATTACGTCGATATCTCCAAGGTCAAGGTCACACTTTGAGTTCAAAGGTCAAAAATGGCCATAAATGAGCTTGTCCGGGCCATAACTATGTCATTTATTGTCATATTTTAAAATCATTTGGCACATTTGTTCACCATCATTGGACGGTGTGTCGCGCGAAATAATTACGTCGATATCTCCAAGGTCAAGGTCACACTTTGAGTTCAAAGGTCAAAAATGGCCATAAATGAGCTTGTCCGGGCCATAACTATGTCATTTATTGTCATATTTTAAAATCATTTGGCACATTTGTTCACCATCATTGGACGGTGTGTCGCGCGAAATAATTACGTCGATATCTCCAAGGTCAAGGTCACACTTTGAGTTCAAAGGTCAAAAATGGCCATAAATGAGCTTGTCCGGGCCATAACTATGTCATTTATTGTCATATTTTAAAATCATTTGGCACATTTGTTCACCATCATTGGACGGTGTGTCGCGCGAAATAATTACGTCGATATCTCCAAGGTCAAGGTCACACTTTGAGTTCAAAGGTCAAAAATGGCCATAAATGAGCTTGTCCGGGCCATAACTATGTCATTTATTGTCATATTTTAAAATCATTTGGCACATTTGTTCACCATCATTGGACGGTGTGTCGCGCGAAATAATTACGTCGATATCTCCAAGGTCAAGGTCACACTTTGAGTTCAAAGGTCAAAAATGGCCATAAATGAGCTTGTCCGGGCCATAACTATGTCATTTATTGTCATATTTTAAAATCATTTGGCACATTTGTTCACCATCATTGGACGGTGTGTCGCGCGAAATAATTACGTCGATATCTCCAAGGTCAAGGTCACACTTTGAGTTCAAAGGTCAAAAATGGCCATAAATGAGCTTGTCCGGGCCATAACTATGTCATTTATTGTCATATTTTAAAATCATTTGGCACATTTGTTCACCATCATTGGACGGTGTGTCGCGCGAAATAATTACGTCGATATCTCCAAGGTCAAGGTCACACTTTGAGTTCAAAGGTCAAAAATGGCCATAAATGAGCTTGTCCGGGCCATAACTATGTCATTTATTGTCATATTTTAAAATCATTTGGCACATTTGTTCACCATCATTGGACGGTGTGTCGCGCGAAATAATTACGTCGATATCTCCAAGGTCAAGGTCACACTTTGAGTTCAAAGGTCAAAAATGGCCATAAATGAGCTTGTCCGGGCCATAACTATGTCATTTATTGTCATATTTTAAAATCATTTGGCACATTTGTTCACCATCATTGGACGGTGTGTCGCGCGAAATAATTACGTCGATATCTCCAAGGTCAAGGTCACACTTTGAGTTCAAAGGTCAAAAATGGCCATAAATGAGCTTGTCCGGGCCATAACTATGTCATTTATTGTCATATTTTAAAATCATTTGGCACATTTGTTCACCATCATTGGACGGTGTGTCGCGCGAAATAATTACGTCGATATCTCCAAGGTCAAGGTCACACTTTGAGTTCAAAGGTCAAAAATGGCCATAAATGAGCTTGTCCGGGCCATAACTATGTCATTTATTGTCATATTTTAAAATCATTTGGCACATTTGTTCACCATCATTGGACGGTGTGTCGCGCGAAATAATTACGTCGATATCTCCAAGGTCAAGGTCACACTTTGAGTTCAAAGGTCAAAAATGGCCATAAATGAGCTTGTCCGGGCCATAACTATGTCATTTATTGTCATATTTTAAAATCATTTGGCACATTTGTTCACCATCATTGGACGGTGTGTCGCGCGAAATAATTACGTCGATATCTCCAAGGTCAAGGTCACACTTTGAGTTCAAAGGTCAAAAATGGCCATAAATGAGCTTGTCCGGGCCATAACTATGTCATTTATTGTCATATTTTAAAATCATTTGGCACATTTGTTCACCATCATTGGACGGTGTGTCGCGCGAAATAATTACGTCGATATCTCCAAGGTCAAGGTCACACTTTGAGTTCAAAGGTCAAAAATGGCCATAAATGAGCTTGTCCGGGCCATAACTATGTCATTTATTGTCATATTTTAAAATCATTTGGCACATTTGTTCACCATCATTGGACGGTGTGTCGCGCGAAATAATTACGTCGATATCTCCAAGGTCAAGGTCACACTTTGAGTTCAAAGGTCAAAAATGGCCATAAATGAGCTTGTCCGGGCCATAACTATGTCATTTATTGTCATATTTTAAAATCATTTGGCACATTTGTTCACCATCATTGGACGGTGTGTCGCGCGAAATAATTACGTCGATATCTCCAAGGTCAAGGTCACACTTTGAGTTCAAAGGTCAAAAATGGCCATAAATGAGCTTGTCCGGGCCATAACTATGTCATTTATTGTCATATTTTAAAATCATTTGGCACATTTGTTCACCATCATTGGACGGTGTGTCGCGCGAAATAATTACGTCGATATCTCCAAGGTCAAGGTCACACTTTGAGTTCAAAGGTCAAAAATGGCCATAAATGAGCTTGTCCGGGCCATAACTATGTCATTTATTGTCATATTTTAAAATCATTTGGCACATTTGTTCACCATCATTGGACGGTGTGTCGCGCGAAATAATTACGTCGATATCTCCAAGGTCAAGGTCACACTTTGAGTTCAAAGGTCAAAAATGGCCATAAATGAGCTTGTCCGGGCCATAACTATGTCATTTATTGTCATATTTTAAAATCATTTGGCACATTTGTTCACCATCATTGGACGGTGTGTCGCGCGAAATAATTACGTCGATATCTCCAAGGTCAAGGTCACACTTTGAGTTCAAAGGTCAAAAATGGCCATAAATGAGCTTGTCCGGGCCATAACTATGTCATTTATTGTCATATTTTAAAATCATTTGGCACATTTGTTCACCATCATTGGACGGTGTGTCGCGCGAAATAATTACGTCGATATCTCCAAGGTCAAGGTCACACTTTGAGTTCAAAGGTCAAAAATGGCCATAAATGAGCTTGTCCGGGCCATAACTATGTCATTTATTGTCATATTTTAAAATCATTTGGCACATTTGTTCACCATCATTGGACGGTGTGTCGCGCGAAATAATTACGTCGATATCTCCAAGGTCAAGGTCACACTTTGAGTTCAAAGGTCAAAAATGGCCATAAATGAGCTTGTCCGGGCCATAACTATGTCATTTATTGTCATATTTTAAAATCATTTGGCACATTTGTTCACCATCATTGGACGGTGTGTCGCGCGAAATAATTACGTCGATATCTCCAAGGTCAAGGTCACACTTTGAGTTCAAAGGTCAAAAATGGCCATAAATGAGCTTGTCCGGGCCATAACTATGTCATTTATTGTCATATTTTAAAATCATTTGGCACATTTGTTCACCATCATTGGACGGTGTGTCGCGCGAAATAATTACGTCGATATCTCCAAGGTCAAGGTCACACTTTGAGTTCAAAGGTCAAAAATGGCCATAAATGAGCTTGTCCGGGCCATAACTATGTCATTTATTGTCATATTTTAAAATCATTTGGCACATTTGTTCACCATCATTGGACGGTGTGTCGCGCGAAATAATTACGTCGATATCTCCAAGGTCAAGGTCACACTTTGAGTTCAAAGGTCAAAAATGGCCATAAATGAGCTTGTCCGGGCCATAACTATGTCATTTATTGTCATATTTTAAAATCATTTGGCACATTTGTTCACCATCATTGGACGGTGTGTCGCGCGAAATAATTACGTCGATATCTCCAAGGTCAAGGTCACACTTTGAGTTCAAAGGTCAAAAATGGCCATAAATGAGCTTGTCCGGGCCATAACTATGTCATTTATTGTCATATTTTAAAATCATTTGGCACATTTGTTCACCATCATTGGACGGTGTGTCGCGCGAAATAATTACGTCGATATCTCCAAGGTCAAGGTCACACTTTGAGTTCAAAGGTCAAAAATGGCCATAAATGAGCTTGTCCGGGCCATAACTATGTCATTTATTGTCATATTTTAAAATCATTTGGCACATTTGTTCACCATCATTGGACGGTGTGTCGCGCGAAATAATTACGTCGATATCTCCAAGGTCAAGGTCACACTTTGAGTTCAAAGGTCAAAAATGGCCATAAATGAGCTTGTCCGGGCCATAACTATGTCATTTATTGTCATATTTTAAAATCATTTGGCACATTTGTTCACCATCATTGGACGGTGTGTCGCGCGAAATAATTACGTCGATATCTCCAAGGTCAAGGTCACACTTTGAGTTCAAAGGTCAAAAATGGCCATAAATGAGCTTGTCCGGGCCATAACTATGNTATCCTTACACTGTGGCCGTAACTGCATTTCATGAAATGATGCTTAACCCATTTATTCCTAGCGTCTTGAAAAAAAGGCCTTGGCAAACAGCGTAGACCCAGATGAGACGCCGCATGATGCGGCGTCTCATCAGGGTCTGCGCTGTTTGCTTAAAGGAATTTCTGTAAGAAATATTCTAAATATAGAAATAAATATACTAGACATCCCTAATTGAAATAAATTGATCCAATTTAGAAGGATTGGAGAGTCCACTAGGCATAAATGGGTTAATGATGACCCTCTGAAGAAGCAGGGGTATACATGTATTGCTTTCTCCATGTCTGACAGTTGATATGCCAGTCACATGGTTGGTCAGTAGACCATTTATTTTACATGTGGTGTTTAGAGGAAGGTTCAACTAATGATCTTGCAATTAAACTATGATCATGCAATGTGCTATGATTGTTCCTTCAGATGAAAGAAATAGGCTTATTAATTTGAGGTTAACAGGTCAAAGGTCGGAAAGTGACAGCCGCTTGAACCATGAAACTTAGACCACACTGGAGTACCCTGTGACAATCATTCAATTCAGTATGATGGTATTTGGGATGAAAGGAAAGTGGCTATTAATGTTGAAGTCAGCTTGTCAATTATCAAGGTCACAGGGATTTGTAACTTGATATGTAGACCATTTCAATTCTGGATGATATGTAGAGAACTTGACCTGTGATCATTCCAGTTGATGTGATGGTTACTAGGGATGTAAGGGAAGACTTCTCATGATTTTCAAGTCAAGAGATAAAGGTCTATGGGACAACTGCAAGTACTGGGAGGAGGTGGTGGGTGTGCATAACATGTTTTGCAAACGTCTCTTGTTTATATTAAAACTTCTTGGTTGCATCCAATTACTATGGCTAAATTTTCTTTGGATCAAATTTTGTCCTAAAATTCGAGTGCAAAGCCATTTATTTTTTAGCTTTGCCCATACTGCTTTGCTATCATAAGCATGGTAGAACACCTAAGATGTTTATCTGCATCAATAAAAGAAGAAAATTAATGATAAATGAGAATGTTGTTCGAAAATATCAAGTTACAGNTATAAATTTAGAAACGTTTTTCTAACGTTTTCTTCCAAGAATATTGCTGACACCGTTTTAGTGATTTTTTCCAAGACCGTTTTACGTGAAAAAACCTTCTAAGAAACTAAAACAAATTTTGTTCGTAAAACAATTCTGTTCTTGTTGATAGTGACCTCACACCTACTTTCTATTTCCTTTGTTTAGGTTGCAATATACTAAATCATTTTGGAGTGCAATGCTATACTCTTTAAAAACATGAACACCATTTATAAGAAGACACAATTCTCTGTAGGGGCACTTGCCATGACTTTATTTGAGAATGTTTCTTTGTGCATGTGGTAGGTAAAACATTGTTGTTTAACAGAAATTCACTCTTTTGCTTGCAGGTTGGAGACTACATGCGACTTTGACAGATGGCGGGAAACCCTCATCCACTGGTACGAAGCCGGCAAATAGATGGCCTTAAAACAGTGATCTTTGATTCGTGGCGAGTTCTTTCTTACATATCGCGTGACCTATCTTTTTAATTGTTTAAATCATTGCGGCTTGGAATGCTCTTTAAGAAAAGGTATGGTTATGGGGGTCTCTATGCGCAAAAGTTTCACTTTATTTATTTTTTTAAGTTATTGCTTTTACATTGAATTTGTGTAGGAAATCTTTTAGTATATTGTGACCTAAACTGTTCTGGGGGAGGTCAAATGTTTACATAACTGATTCATTAGGCCCTGGTTTAAGGATATGTAAAATTTCATTGGTTAATTATTAATAGAAATTTACATGTGTAAAAAATGGCGGAGTACGATGTGTTTTCTGATTTATGACATGGACTCTGACCTGCCTTTCTATGGGTTTGATGGAGTAGAGTTTGAAAGTAATAGAGATGTGTTAATTAAAATGATTAACTTTGAGCCAGAAATTAACGTTACGAGTA
>VMBQ01014440.1:0-14481 GCA_007657795.1 Dreissena rostriformis | reverse complement strand
TCATGGAGCTGCACATTTTGAACGGTGAAAGGTCAAGGTCATCCTTCAAGGTCAAAGGTAAAAAAATCTAAAGCAGCGCAGAAGGGGGCATTGTGTTTCTGACAAACACATCTCTTGTTATAGCTATGACAGCGCTGTAACCCACACCAGAAGCCAAAATAAGTATGGTTTAATGAACGCAGTTAATTGACTTGTCGAATAATATATTGAGCAAGGAGGTAGCAATTTCTCTGAAAATGCCCAATCAAACATAACTTGAAGATACATCTTATCTCATGAGTGTGAATGAACTATGCAAAATTGAATAACCCCACAAGGCTGAACCAATTTGTACATGTTCCTAACCGACTAAATTGAATCCATCTAGTTGCCCCATATAGACATGATTTGCATTTGTACAAGCACTATACAGGGCTTTTTTTCCTGCCTTTGTGAAGCGGCCTTGGCCCCTCACTTTGATAAAAAAACAAGTCGCGAACTTTTCAAAATGGTGAAAAAAAAATGAGTCACAAACTTTTCTTAATTGTGAAAAAATGAGTTGCAAACTTCTGAAAATTGTGAAAAAAAAACAAATCACGAACTTGTAAAAATTGGGAAATTCATTTTGTTAAGAATTAGTACAGAAAAAATAGGTTTAATACTTGCATCAAACTTAAATGTCAAAATAATGCATTAAAATCATGTTTTGATTGTCTGGACTCTTTTCTTTCAAAAAATAAGTTCAGGGACAATATTTGGGCATAAATTACGTCTGTACATACACTAATGATAGCAATGACACAAAAATAAAACGGAATTTTGAATTGTGAAATGGCCGTTTTTGACGGATTTGAGCACAAAAAGTCCGATTTTCACAGTTGTGGCCCGTTAGATTTGTGAATTGGCCGTGTCGAAATTGTGAATTGGCCATTTACGGCCAATCTCTAATGAGGAAAAAAAGCCCTGTTATAATTGCTATTGTCTGAATTGTGCAACAACCAAACCATTTTCTGTTACATTTGTTACAGAACGTGTATGTTCCAGATTGTAATAACAAACATCTGGTTATTCTGATATTTAAAGGATGTACATGTATCTACTGCAATCGTTTGCTGTTATTGTACATGTTTATTTATGATAATGACGATGAGTTGTATAGCTCAAGTCAAAATAAATTATTCTGTATATTATGCATATTGTATGTGGTTGTTAATGACAATGAGTTTTACATGATTAGGTAAAAATAAACTAGAGCTTTGTCACAGACATGACGAATAACCCCACATGCCGCATTGACACAGAATATTTTGCATGTTGTCTCCACAAAAAAAGCGGACAACATGCTGAATGTTTAAAATGCACTAAGTGACCCTGTGACTTAGTTTTTAACCCAGCATGACCCATATTCAAACTTGACCGAGACATCATCTAGATACAACTTCTGACCAAGTTTGGTGAAGAGCGGATGAAAACTTGAATTAGAGAGCGGACACTGAATACGGACCAACAGACAGACCGACCGACAGACAAGTTCACTCCTATATACAATGTACCCCCCTAAACTTGGTTGTGGGGGTATAACTATTTATTTCTGTTCATGAAATAACAGTACAACTCATATCACCTTAATTAATCAGAATCATGATCAAACGATGTAACATNACTTGTGTCCATAAAGGCCTTTTATATTGCAGACAAAATATACAAATAATTTATTTCATTTCACAAGTTTTGCAAAAAAACACTAAATAAAATGGTAACGAATCTCCATTTGCTCTCCATTTGCGTCAATAATAAAGGCACATAATAATAATGAAATTATATATCATTTCACACAGAAGTCAATGCATAAACCATACAACAATTGCTCCAACATAAGCCCTTTGCATGCTGGGAAATTTGTCGTCTGCTAAAATGTTGTCTGCTGAATTTCTAAAATTAGCCTTTTCTTCGATTTTTTTCAAAGAATACTTTCAGAATAGCAAACAGTGTGGATCCTGATGAGACGCCACGTTTTGTGGCGTCTCATCTGGATCCAAACTGTTTGCAAAGGCCTTCAAAATTCGGCCCCAGCACTGAAAGAGTTAGAGTATTGGTTCAGAATTACTAAATGCAGTTGATTACAAATTATTATAAGACATGTTACACAGAAGCAACTACTTAACAACCATTGCTCTATTAGTTTATAATTACTAAATGCAGTCCTTTACAACCTTTATTCAACTATTAAATATACAGTTGAACAGTGTGTATACCAAAACTTGTCCAAAAATATATCTCTTATCACAGGCAACTGACCAAAGTCATGTAACATAAATTTTATAAAGTCATGTAACATTTATACATTTCAAAACATAATCCACAAACAAAATGAAAAGGAAAAAACATTGGGACAAAAAACATTTTGCTATTGCACAATATTTGCGTCACATGTATTAAAAAATGTAATGAAGAAGACAAAATGATAGAGAAAGTGATTGATAATGCATGAAAACTTATGAGAAATCAAGATGTAAGGGCTGTGTTTGAAAACAAACTTAATTGATGTAGTAAATACCAATAATATTTGGCTTAAATTGTATTTTTTTTTGGTACTGTAATCTCAAACCTTGGCAACAGCCTTTAATTTAAAACAGTATTTTAGGTATCCAAAATGTATTAACATCAAATCATAAACAATATTCATTGTGTTGTGTATATATACATAAATATGTTTATTAATAACCCTATGACCATTAACATAAATACAAACATGTATAACCTATAAAGTTTGTTCAGTATTTATTAACTAAAGGGAGACAACTACAATCAATACAGAGACTGAGCAATCTTTTATCACAAAAAGCTATCATCCCGAAAAGGTGACAAAAGAAAGTCTCTATTCAACCAGATAAAAAACACAAAATTAAAAATAATTTCTCCATTTTATGCTATAGATAATAGTGTGTATTTAGATAGGTTTTCCCATAGACTGGCTCAAATGTACCGTAAAAGTATGTTTGTGTCGAGTATTGAGCTTGCCTCACCCTATATTTTGCTTATAAACAAATACAACCAGAATGACCAATAGCTTACAAAAAAACATAATTATGCGCAATGTAAATAATGTGGTGAACACATCAACATATCTTTCCCTACACATTTTCTAACACAAGGCAAACAATTTCAGATCACAGATACATAAAAAATTGAGAACAATCAAACATAATTTTGCACTTCACAGAATCAATAATAAATCAAGCAAACAACATGGATTTTTGATACAATATCTTATTTAAATTCTTACTCAATATTCAATGCTAAGCTGAATAAATAATAGACTTTTTATCCAACATCTGATTTAAATTCATATTAAGCTAACCCCTAATATACCGTTCTTTACATGCATTACCCACAGTATTATACCCCCAAACTTCATTTTTAAAAATTGATGTGTGAAAAACATTGATACAAGTACTAAAAGTATATATATATACTTCTGCTGGTGATATCCAAATACACGACATGAATGAAAGGTAGATGGAGAATAGCCCTATAAAGGATTTCATTACTTCATTATTTCATGATATTCATTTTGGTATGGAACTCATTGATGATGAAAAGGTCTTTTTAATTGGAATTTCAACCTATGGAAATTCAAAAATAGTAATGGCCATTATTGTAACATTACTCGTTTCGGAAAAAACATGCCACAAGAAAAAAGAAATATTTGTAACAATAAAGAATAGAAATGTCCCACTCATAAATATATCAATATCTTAAGCATACAAATTTTGAACATGTAGTACACCATGTGTTAATCATTCATGCTATTACAATTTTGTGCCCCCCCCCGTCCCACCCACATTAATATCATGCAACAATTCATAAGCATACATTAATGATCTTATAGAATTTGTAACAACACATCTGTGCCCATTTAAGTACATTACAGACCATATTTACACGTGATGATGCCGACAGAAACCGACAATATCATAAACATAGCACTTTCAACAGCATATAATTATAAATCTGTACATGATGTAAAAACTACAAAGTTTTTAGCCAAACATTTCTTGTGATGCGTAAGTCATGTAGAGAAAGCCGTCTTCATCTTTGTCGTCTCGATACACCTCCGCTAGTGTGACGGACATTGATGATATGCTCTTGTTGTTGATGATCAGGTAAAATGCTTGGTTTTCTTTCAGGGACATCCGATTCCTGAAAAATAAATAAGTTTGGTCACATATAGGTGATTTAATTTATTATATACAGTAATTCTGTTCAATTAGGAAATGGATTTGTTTTTTAAACTGTTGTTATAAAGACGATCGAAAAACAATCAATTATCAATTAATAATCTTAGTCTGTCAATAAATGTCATCTGCTACATTTACAAGCACAGGTACATGTATACTTAATTTAAATAGGAAGTACATTGTACATGTACATGTTTAACAAGATCTTTTTCTATAATTGAAAGATCTTCACACGCACACAAAACCAAATATACACACACATATTTGTGGCGTGTTCTGAGAAAACTGGGCAAAATGCTTGTGCGTAAAGTGTCATCCCAGATTAGCCTGTGCAGTCTGCACAGGCTAATCCGGGATGACACTTTCTGCCTAAACTGGATTTTTGCTAAGAAGAGACATCATTTAAACGAAAAAATCCAAAAAAGCAGAAGTTGTCGTCCCTGATTAGCCTGTGCGGACTGCACAGGCTAATCTCGGATGACAATATACGCACAAGCATTTTGCCCAGTTTTCTCAGAACACGACACATATAAGTAGCCTGCATGTTTTCTGCAAGATATTTAGTTCATATTTTTCGGCTCATATCTGTTATGTTGTATACATATATTCAACATCTTAAGCATTACATACCAGTCAGAACCAACTACAGCTGTTACACAAGCTAGCAAGATCATAAAAACACTTAACATTTCAATGTTGTCATGCATCGAATAAGAAACATTTACCCATGCCTGCATTTAACCCACTTTCATTTATTCAAAATACCCTTTATGTTCTATGTTTGGATATTTTTGTAGTGAACAACAACAGATTCCGCATGTAGTAACACAACTATAAATTGACAGCTATTGTGGGTATAGAATCCCAAGCCTTCATTCATGCACATACAATACACTTCAGAATTGAAATTAAATCTTTACAAAGACATCAAATGTAACCCTACATAATATGAAGGGTAACATTTGATGTCTTTGTTAAGATTTATGTATGTCCTTTATTATTAGCAAAATGTGGCAATGCTATTTTTGTACCTTTAATATATTCGTCTTGACTCATCTAGAATTTGGTATGATAGTAGTAAACTTTGACATTTCTTGTGACACAAGTAGCTAAGTCAGGACTAGAACACATGCACTCAGTGTATGATAGTAGTAAACTTTAAAATTTCTTGTGAAACAAGTAGCTAAGTCAGGACTAGTACACATGCACTCAGTGTATGATAGTAGTAAACTTTGACATTTCTTGTGACACAAGTAGCTAAGTCAGGACTAGTACACATGCACTCAGTGTATGATAGCATCAAACTTTGTCACCTTGACAACTCTCACAACATCTGTGGCACAAGTAACCTTGCCTTGTAAAATTACTACAAAGTTTCTAGTGGCACTTACATTTTGGCCTTTGATTGATACAGCAAGGTTACTGGAAGGTCAGTTTTAATCCTTTTTTTTTTGTTTGGTGTTGTGTTGTTTGTACTCTACTGTCTTCATTAATAACTGGTAATAAGGATTTTTCTACTTGATGTTTGTGGGGTTTTAATTAAACAAGAGATGCTTGTTAAACATGTATGCCCCCAATGTAAAGCCAAGTCGTAAGTATTGCATTTGCACATATATCTCAGAATAGAAAGGGTTCTGCCGCAATCTCTCAAGACTAATCAAGAACACTTATATATATATATATATGGTCCTAAGTTAAATCGTTTGGATGATATTGTGAAGAAAGGGTGTCATATAAGGAGCCCGACCTCTTATCGGGTTAACTCTTTCATTGCTGGAACCGAATTTTAAAGGCCTTTGCAAACAGTTGGGATCCAGATGAGACGCCACAAAACGTGGCGTCTCATCACGATCCAAACTGTTTACTATTCTGATAGTATTCTTTGAAAAAAAAATCAAAGAAAATGCTTATTTTAGAAATTCAGCAGACGACATTTTAGCAGACGACAAATTTCCCAACATGCAAAGGGTTAACAACAAAATCAATAGGCTTCCTTCTTTCCTCTAAAGTTACCTGCATACAATTTGGATTATCTAAGTCAAAGTATTCAGGAGATACAGTAAGGAAACAAATTTCTTGTTACAAAACCTATGACCTTGACCTCTTGACCTTGAAGTTCACATTTTAGCGTTTTCCATTCTGTCAAAGCATTCTGAAGATATCCTGTGGAAACTACAAGCTACATGTTAAAGGCCCCTGTGGCCTTCATCTTCGACTGCTTGATATCAAAATGTTTAAAGGTTTTCTTTTCCTCCAAAGTAGCTAGCATAATTAAAGGATCATAGGTCAAAGAATTACTTGGAGACATTATGTGGAAATAAATTGATATATGGAAACTCTGATTGACCGACCTACCAACCAATATTCAGGTTCAAACCAATATACCACCACTTTTTTAAAGAACGACACAACTTTATTTAACATTGCCATCACCGTCCTTTCACCTACCGTATGAAAGTAGCAAACCCACCTTCCTTTCACCTACCGTATGAAAGTAGCAAACCCACCTTCCTTTCACCTACCGTATGATAGTAGCAAACCCACCTTCCTATCACCTACCGTATGATAGTTGCAAACTGTGACATAGAGAGCTCTTGAGGCACAAGAAACTTGGTCTTGTCCAACACTGGAAGGCTTTGTTCTTTGTAATATCGTTCCACAATGACCTGAAATATAAGAATGTAAGAGGTCAGATCAATGAATACAAGATGTCAGGTCATTGTATGCTGTAGCAGAAGCTTGTCAAGTACAGATTTGATAAAGTTTAAATTTTGTCAGAAAAAAACTTTTGTGTGAAAAGCATAATTTATTAATAACAAAAGCTGCACAGATCTTAAACTGTTAACTGACCAGCAATAAAGAGTACACAGGTCACTTCTAAAGGTCAAACAATGTGTTACTAATCTCTAAACATTTTAATAAAATGATACACCAAAATATTGCGATTGCTGGACTAGATGATATAAGTATAATTTGTTACTGCACAACTGAATTACAGTTTCCATACTTTATCCTTTGCAATAGATAAGATAAAAAAGGCTCTCATCTGTAGAAAAGCAAAAGAACACTGTTATATGATTTTGTATTTCATCCTTTACGATGCCACNGCTGGACTAGATGATTTAAGTATAATTTGTTACTGCACAACTGTATTACAGTTTCCATACTTCATCCTTTGCAATAGTTAAGATAAAAAAGGCTCTCATCTGTAGAAAAGCAAAAGAACACTGTTATATGATTTTTTATTTCATCCTTTATGATGCCACCTTTAGGAGTGCAACACGTCCCATATTCATGTACTATGTATTACACCTTTTATTTTGCCACACTAGATGCAGTGGGCAGCATATTGCATACCATCGGACGAAATCAATTCAGAGTCCATTACTGATTGTTTATTCCTTGCCATCAGGTGACAGCTGTGGCTGAAGGGATGGAGAAAACAATCACAAATAATGATCTTACTTTTAAAGCTGTGGGATCACAATGAAAGGGAGAACATGTCTTACATCATGCAATACCCTCTATAATATTTGCCTCCTGAATTCATGATAGAACAAAAACACTTCGGTGGAAAAAAGACTTGCTGCATAATATCAGAAAATTTCAACAAGTACGCATTGTGACAGTTTGTCATCCTTTCTTACCATGCAATGCCTTAGTATCATTAAAAATGCTGTATAAACTGCAAAATGATCAATTTGACGAATTTCTAGAAAAGAGTTTTCCTGACAAAATCTCTATTCGAAAGTATGGGTAGGCCCTGCAAGGACAATCTGTTTATATATTTACTGCAAAAATTACAATACTTGGAATGATCTAACATGATGATAAAATCAAGACAGACAAATTTTACAAAATGCCTTTGCTACCATTGGAACCCAGATCCTTTGAGAGAGAAATCTAATGTACGTGCTTATCCACTCTGCGATTCAAGTTTTGTGAATTGTTGCATTTTAAAATTACAAATTAAATGCATTACAAGTGTTTTACAATTGAATCCATTTTAATTGATAAATTTTATCCATGAAATTAACAATACTACTAATCTAAGTCGTGAGTAAAAGTTAATCCGTTTATCATAATGAATACTTTCTTTGAATAGAATCTATGACAGAATCTAAAAAACTGTCATTTTTCCAGTCCGTGACAAATGTCCCTTTAACATATGTTTACAAATGCCACTATCATTATCAAAAGGCAAGTAGACCATTAAGACAAGCAACATGGTTGATAACCTCAAGCGTAAATAATTGTATATACATTTTATACAAATGGTAAAGATACATTTGTAAAAGTTTCACCATCACCAGTTGTCGTTATCAGTTGATGTTGAAAGTTTATTCTGTCCAAAGGGCACTTACAGTATTGCATGCATACTAAACAAGCAAGTTCCAAAGAACATTTGGCAAAAAAAGGGCAACAGTAAATAAACCAATTAAATTTGTTGCCTTATGAGTTGAACTCAAAAAGGCTGATTTGCTGGGACTAAAAATAGTAGACTGTTTAAATGAAAATAAATGTTCAGTTAGGAAAAAAAAATCTCAGAACAAAGAGGCAACCTCCAAGGAATAATGGAACTGTTCCTAAATATTTTCAATCAGGATGATAATGCAAAGTTTCATATATTATCATTAGCAACACACAATATCCAACTGGTTTGAACGATGTATACATGTACATGGAATTTCACTCACTATTTCACCTATATCAAAGATGATAAAATTCCCATTTGATGGAGTACAGAGTGCAAAACAGTCAATCATCATAGGAGCAGTAAGATTTTGTGAAGTCTTCTCTTGAAAACACAAATTTTCTTTAACCCTTTGCATGCTGGGAAATTTGTCGTCTGCTAAAATGTTGTCTGCTAAATTTCTAAAATTAGCATTTTCTTTTATTTTTTCAAAGAATACTATCAGAATAGCAAACAGTTTGGATCCTGATGAGACGCCACGTTCTGTGGCGTCTCATCTGGATCCAAACTGTTTGCAAAGGCCTTCAAAATCCGGTTCCAGCGCTCAATGGGTTAACACCAAACACCTTTAAAACAGTGTCAATTATAGTTAAGTACTTTCTATTACTAAAACAATTCTGGAAGAGATAATCATTAAATCATAATGTTTCAATTTTATTTCGATATTGATTCACCTATCAGCGATTCTAATTCAGCAAATAAATATCCGGCACGGAACAAATCTCATAATGGGGAAATCTACCAAGAATAGTCTGCATCTGCAGGAAACGTGTTTATGACGTGACTGGATCATTTCCCGTCATCATGCAATTGCGGCCTTAAACCATAAATGCCANGAGATAATCATTAAATCATAATGTTTCAATATTATTTCAATATTGATTCACCTATCAGCGATTCTAATTTCAGCAAATAAATATCCGGCACGGAAAAAATCTCATTATGGGGAAATCTACCAAGAATGGTCTTCATCTGCAGGAAACGTGTTTATGACGTGACTGGATCATTTCCCGTCATCATGCAATTGCGGCCTTAAACAATAAATGCCAGGTAACACAGGGTTTTTAAAACTGGTGACAATCCCGCAAGACACTAATCTAGCTGCTTGTATGAAAGCACTTAAGTATGGATTTTAGTGGCAGAAATTATTTTCAGACTTCACTTGGTGGCATCATTTATCCAATTATTTTTTTTACATTTATAAGAATAAACCAAAACTTAATATTTAAACCAAACCAGATAAAGCAGAGGTCTTAACAAAAGAGCGAAAGGTCCTAGGTTTATCACCTGAGAACTGAAGGAACTAAACTGTTATAAGCAGCCTTTGTGATTTTCGTATATATACATATGGCTTCTGACTTTGCTTTTAACCCAAAACCATTATTGAATTTGGCTGACATATCATTAGAACAAATATGTTGATATGATATTTTATGATCATTGGGACCTCTGAAGTGTTCACAGGGTTTCATTATAGCTACATAAGGTAAACTGTGCTGTCCCCAGACAGCAATGTTTTTAAACAGACGGGAACCATTTTCAAACTCAGCTGAGAAATCATTAAAACAAGAGATGTGTTTGTCAGAAACACAATGCCCCTTACTTTGCCGCTTTGAAAAAAAAAATAAAAAAAAAAAATAACCTTTGACCTTGAAGGATGACCTTGACCTTTTACCAATCAAAATGTGCAGCTCCATGAGATACACATGCATTTAACAATTTTTTATTTTATTTTTTGACCTTGAAGGATGACCTTGACCTTTCACCACTCAAAATGTGCAGCTTCATGAGATACACATGCATGCCAAATATCAAGTTGCTATCTTCAAATGTTCTCAGCACGTTTCATGAAGATTGGACAAATATGTGACCTCAAGACTGAGGAGTCCATTGAAGTTCTTGTAACCTTTGATTCATGAAATTTAGCTATGACATTTCATGTTTTGTGCAATACTGGTAAGGATTATTGAACAATCTGCCTCAGCATCACATAACTAAGTCTGCAGTCACAGTATGCTTTCATATTTCATCTAACTATGACATTTATTGTTTTATTCTTTTCGTTCTGTGACCTTTACATGTGTAAAGCAGTATTGCCATGGAATATTTCTATATTTAATAAACTGGTACTCTGTTATTATTATATAAAATCATTGAAAGAAATGAATTTGATTGTATTCATCATTATAGCGTTATACATTCCATATACACCTGAAATTACTTGATCCGCATCATGCGAAAATGAGTCTTATGCTATATGTGGCCATAATTCTGTTCATAAAACTACCATGTCCGCAAATCAGAGCACGAAACCTTGCATGACTTTAAAGCTGACACTGCAGCTTCTGACAAGACTTCGCGATTGCTGGCCACATATGGCATAAGACCCTTTTTTGCATGATGCTGCTCACTTTAGAAAAGTATTACTTATGAAACCAAACTGCACACCATTTGACTGTCAAATAATTTTCAGATATTTTACTACCCATTAATTGAAACCAGATTAGGCTACTATCTGAAATTCACTAGTATATTTTTCAAGTTCTTTATTAAGTTCATGTGGGGTAGGGTATCTAATGATGTTACAATAAATATCCTTACAAAATCAAAGACCATGATGTTCATAGATAAATAAACTATTAAACTTAATATCACAAATTATCAGATACTCTTTCGCAAAACAAGTTGCTTATTGACGCACATCATGATGTCTCCTTGCTAGGTCAATGTCAACACTCAAGAAAGACATGAACCTACCAATATACTATGTACCAAGGTAACAATACTGGTTTTAGGTCAGTGTCAACAAACTAAGACACACACGTGTTCAAGTGACACTGCTGTAGGGATGTCCAAATCACTGAATGTCAGAGTTCAAGAGCACTCCACAAAGTATGACTGGTGATTCATCATGGACTAGTTGATCACATCTACACTGTGATAATGATACTAGATAAAAGACATGTTCTCCTTTTCGTACGGTGAACTAAATATTTACTAATTAGTCAATAGTGTCATATTTATTCACATTACACAGTATTTCAGTTTTGAACATGACAAAGTGTTCACAATTTTCTCACAATTTTCTTTCCTTATTCCAAAGTTACTTCAGTAAATTTTATTTAAGAAGTGGAAAAGATCAACAGTTTACTATAAAATATGATTAAGTAATACAATAATTTGATTTCGTGCACTATAAATCTAACATAACAATTATTACAAGACTATTGCCAAGCAATGATGGCTCCACCATTGTCAGATTTTTTTGATTTTTTTTTTATATTTTTTTTAAGTATTTGTTGCCAAAGCAACCAGAATTCTTGACGTAGGAACAAAATGAAATTAAGTGTATAATGTCCATATTGCCATCTATCCATGTTTCAAGTTTCATGAAAAAATATGAAGAACTTTTAAAGTTATCGCAGGATCCAGAAAAGTGTGACTGACTGACGGACACACAGAGCGCAAACCATGATAAGTCCCCTCTGGTGAAACCGGTAGGGGACAATTAAATCAATTTTAAATGGTAACTACAATAAAATGAAGTTTTGCACTAATTTGATGACCTTCAAATGAACATAAATTTCTGTTCATGTACAATAAAATAGAGAAGAAACAGCATTTGAAACTGACACAAACATCTTCCAGGGGTTTTGCTGTTGATCTATTGATGCCTATAGTCGCCATTGGCGACAAATTTGCTTAAGTGGCTACAATATTTCCAGTGGCAAATTAAAAATAATTGTCTCGAAAATCTTCTTAAATATATACTGGGAGTCAAATGCAAGCAGCCAAAACATACACCGCCAGCCTCTGTCAGCTTGAAACATTGATTCATGAACATCTATATAGGCGGTATATAGGTCCGAGATCAAAACTGAAACCACTGAAGCGTTTAAGTGTTACAGACGATGTTTGTACAGCAATTTTAGTTTTTTGGGGAATTATTGGATTACATGTAACTGTCGATGTCTAAGTTATTGAACAATCAATTTTACAAGTAGTGGGACAAACTGTCACAAAGGCCAGTAATTATTATGATAATTAAAACCATTCAAAACATAAATTTTTCAAATTCTGTGTGAATCAGACTTTATCAAATGCAGTAATGTAGATATGAAAATATTACTTTCAATTGAGATCTTTGATTTTCAGATGTTTTGATCAGATTTGTTTTTCTGATGTAAATTTGTGGTACCATGTTAAATAACATAATACTGAAATATTTATGAAGCATACCGTTTCACAGATGTTGACATTATATTACATGATTTTTGCTATCTGTGTTTCTTTAATATGAGCAAAAAGTGTCATTTATAACATAAAAATAAAGCTTATTTTAACATCGTTGTTCTTTATATAACTTAATTTGTCATTTATGCAAGCAATAATTGAGTCAATGACATTAATGTATTTATTAAATGAAAATTGCTAATAATATGGCAAGATTAACTGAAAATAACGTCACAAAAAAGTGGAAATTTTAACATTATTAACATTATAAAATGTTGCCAAGGAAACATTTGATTTTTTTTTACAAAGATATTCACTAAATAAGTCATTACTTCAATTAGAGTTATATTGTTCATCATGCACTGGCAAAATATTTCTACATACAAATATGAAAATATCCCTTTATCTTAATTATTTTTTTTAACAAATATTTTGAATAGTAAAAACTTGAAAATCAATAAAGTGGAAAACTCATAATTTATCAGTTAATTATACATTACACATGTAAGTCTGTATAATACAGCATGGAAAATGAAATCTGAACTCGCTCCTTGTATTTGACTACAGCTGATAAAAACAGTGCAAAGCATGATAATAGACCAATTACTGATAACAAGAATTTACGTATTATGTTAACCTAAATTACCAGACATATCAGGTTTTGTTTTTCAACAGAATATACAAAGCATTGGTTGAAACATGCATGTGTTACTGATCAGTGTTTTTTTCACCATTTTGGGAATGGGGCTGGGGCCCTTTGGGTTGGGAAAAATCGCGGCATTTTGACTTGAATTGGGAAATTAGTTTTGTTTTGGTTATGCTAACAAATGCTTCAAAATTGAGAATAAAAGTGTTTTAAATATTATTATTTTAAAGGTTCAACTCATAGAGCTTTTTTTTAAACCTTCAATTGGGAATGTTTAGGTCCCAATTGGGAAAATTATATACTGTTTTCCATTGGGAATGGGGCCGAATACCGGCCCTAATTTTTACTAAAAAAAAACAAACACTGCTGATCATCAAAAAAGTGATTTCAGTGTACCCCAAAATCTTTGTTTGCAAAGGCCAAAATTAAAGAAGATATATAACAGTGTAATTAAACAAGAGCACCGCAGAGCGGGTGCCAACCATCGGCTGTGGGTGCAGTTTTGAAAAAANAAGTTGCTATCTTCAATATTGCAAAAGTTATGGCCAATGTAAAAGTTTTGGGATGGCGGACGTGTGACGACGAGCTGGCTATGACAATACCTCGGGTTTTCTTTGAAAACAGCCGAGCTAAAAACATGTGACTTCTATGTTTTGCCGTGTATAGCCAAGCAAACATTGCAGACATTCTCCAATTTAAACCAATCAACCAATGTTCAAATTGTCAATAGCCGATGAGCTTCATAAATCACTAACCAAATAAATATTTTATATCTCATGAATATTTCATGGATAAACACTGAAACAATATATTCAAAAACTACAATTGATACAGCATTCACAAGAGATCACATTTACATACTTAAGTGAATGTTGCAATAAAATACTAACAGCTCTCAACAAGTAAAA
>VMBQ01014439.1:0-14557 GCA_007657795.1 Dreissena rostriformis | reverse complement strand
ATTTCCGATATGTATACGCATATATACAAATTTATAATTAGCATCTTGTTTTATGTCAGCTGTTCAAAAAAAAAACTTATAGTAAGTATTCACCAACTTGCACACTGTATAATAAATAGATAATAATCACGATAGGTTATAACATACATTAGTGTTTATTTCGAGAGTGTTTGTATGATTATGCGATGAAAGAAACATGATCTACATACATATCGGTACAGGATGATGCATTGAATTGAATACCAAATTACAAAGCCCAAAGATAACATTGTGATCTACTGAACTACTTAACTGCTCTTCGATAATTTATTTATTTCCGCTGGCAACCATATCGTTCAGTTCACCTTAATCATGCGTATTAACTAACCAAACTTATGCACAGTATTATACCACTGCAAGTACCTGAATTAATATCGGTGACATTTCGTCCACAAATATGACGATGTCCATATTAAGAGTATACAGGTAAACATTATGGTGATTTTATCATCATCATTATCATGAGCAGCAGCAGCAGCAGCAGACGAGGAACATAATCAAAATCACCATAATTATTTCGTTATCATCTTCATGCCGTAACAGGCCAACGAAACGACAAGTCGAAAAGTGCTAAGGTTATAATGGCTTAAATCATACGAATTGTCGGGAACGTGTTTTTACGTTGCTACCGTTTAACATTTAATGTTGCATATATACTGTATTGAAACTTTGGTGACTATATCGGTCATATCGTATATCGTATGTCACTATTGAACGTTTTAAATGTACATTTAATAAATCTTAAAAAAACCTTTTTACGCATCAAATCGGCACAACAGTTCACGCTTTGAAGAGGCTTGTTTACAGTTTGGTAAATTTCTTTTTTAAGCAAGACATGGCATATTTTCCAAAAAGAATGAATGAATAACATTTAAACAAGCAATTTACCAAAAGCGTATATAAAGTGTTTCAGCTTTGCCATAATTCAAAAGCCAACGTGGTGTAATTGTAGAGCTTTACATTAAGCGTCGAGGGGTCCCGGGTTCGAGCTACAGGGAAGGCACATGTTTTAATTTCATCTTTTTTTCATGTTATTATAACTATTAAAAACTCTTCCAAATCTAACAGATTTGTTAGTGAATTTCGTTTAATGACATTTGTCAAAAATACAAAATTGGCGAACAAGTACATTTGAGTTGAGAAATGTGTATCAACATGACCATGCATAGCAATGAACGTTCAAATATACTTACTGACATGATGTTATGGTAAATACTCCAGCTTATCTATAAATTGCTTCACACCGAGTACTTCTATATTGCTCACTTTTTATCTACTGATCTACTCGAAGGTATGAAACGCACAAACATACACTGGGTGTTCTTTGTCAGACAGATATATATGATCACATCAAGTGTTTATCGAAAGCCATCAACTTACCGAGCTAACAACTTACTGAGTTGGTTTATCGCATACCTGTACATGTCACTAGGAAGAGACACCCGATCGTATGTACCGGGTATGCCTGTGTTATCATTTCAGACAACATAAACAGCGGTCATTCTTTATGTATGAGCCCCGCTCTGTGAAAAGGGGATTTAATGCTTGTGCGTAAAGATTAGCCTGTGCAGTCCGTACAGGCTAATCAGGGATGACCCTTTCCGCTTTTATGATATTTTTTAGTTAAAAGAAAGTCTATTCTTTACAAAAATCCAGTTTTAGCGGAAAGTGTCTTCCCTGATTACCTTGTGCTGACTGCACTTAGCGCGATCGTATGCATGCCTGGTTTATCATTTCAGGCGAATTAACAACATCAGCGGTCATTATTACACATGTTTTGTTTTAAATAATTTCGATCGATAATGTCGTTTTTTTATCTGTTTAAAGGCTGACATTGTCGGTATTACTCATAAATATATGCTACATGTATTAAAGAAATGCTTGCTCCCTATGTTCATGTTTATATTTATCTAGTTTCAGTTATATATTAAGGAACAAGTGAAGATATTTTTATATATGCGCCTCTATTGATTTTCGAGCTCACCTCTACAAAATAGTGCACTTCAAAGCGACCCATACAACCCCGCGGTATCATTTTTATCTATGTTATATCTAACCCTTGGGTTTGACAATTAGCTAGAGCATTTATCTATGTTTCTGAATCATGGAACATCTTCATCTTTTTACCAGAAAAACATTTTGAAGATGAAAACAACTACTGAACACATTATGTAAAATATTCATTAATGATAACACAAATATACATAGGCTAAACACTATAAGTTATATCATTAATGAAAGAAAAATTCACTCTCAACAAATATAACCAAACATTCTCATAGCAAATTCATTCATATGTGTCGTGTCCTGAGAAAACTCGGCAAAATGCATGTGCGTAAATTGTCATCCCAGATTAGCCTGTGCAGTACGCACAGGCTAATCAGGGACGACAATTTCCGCTTTTATGGAATTTTCCGTTTAAATGATGTCTCTTCTAAGCGAAAATCCAGTTAAGGCGGAAAGTGTCGTCCCGGATTAGCCTGTGCGGACTGCACAGGCTAATCTGGGACGACACTTTACGCACATGCATTTTGTCCAGTGTTCTCTGAACGCGACACATATAACCAACAACATTGCATACTGAAACAATCAAGTTTATCAGCACTGCCGCTCTGCAGGTAGATAATGTTCATGGGAAGCTCATTTAAGGCACAACTGTTATTGTAAATAACAAATAAATCTTAAGATGATACATTGTTATCTTCACACAATTATTTACAAGGCACGACTGGTATTTTCTTTTTATACCAATTAATGTCTAATAACACTTTGTTATCTACATTCAATAGTTTACCCATTCCATTCATGTCCAGAATATAATGTGTTTGGCTTGACAATCCTTCCAGATCTTGTTGTTCTGCCTGAATTCCCGAAATGTTCGTTCCCATGGGTATTGTTTCTATTAGGTGAATTTAATTGCTGATTATCTGGTGTTTTGCTAGTCTGTGTTGTGTTCCCTTGTTCTAAAGTGACATTTGGGGCAAATTCCTGAATGTCAAATTTTTCGTTTGTTTTCATGAGTAATTGGCGATTTCTGCGGTATATACCCCCATCAGGTGTTTGAATGTAGTATCTGTCCTTGTGTTTAGAAATAACTTTTGATGGCAACCATGTTTTACCAACTTGATGCTTAACATACTGATTATGTGACAGCGGTGTTTGCTGTTTTGATGTGCGTCGCCCTTGCAGCAATTGTGCAGGTGAGAATCCTATATCTTGCAATGGGGCATTACTATATTCTAGCATTGCAATGTATGGATCAGACTTTGCCTTTTTAATCTTGATTAAAAGGCGTTTCGCTGCTTTGACCATGACCTCAGCCAAAACATTTGAGTGTGCTCTAGTGGGTGAACTAGGTTTGCGTGTAGCATTCCATTTTTTAGCAAAGTCACACAATTCAGCTCGTCTCTGTGATTACACAATTTAATTTTGGAGTTGTCACAGCCCTGCCTTGTTTCAGGCTAACCTGTTTCTAAAGTCTATTTTGTATTTGTGTCAACTCTCAACTGTTCCAGTCTGCTGTCTTTAAATGTCAAACATTTTAGAACTGCTTGAACATGCAAGTCAAGCCTCTCATATTCATCAAGTGTATGACTCATTGGTTGTCTAGACAGTAGGTCGCTTATGAGTACTTGTTTCCCAATTACATATATTAAAGAAAACTTGTAAAACAATATTTTATCCAAGAAACGCATTTATCATATACACGATTTCATTTTAAATGAAGGTTTCGGGCTTCAGCTTCATGCTTTATATTTCTGCTTAAATGTAATGTATGGGCTTATGAAATGTACCAAAATTACTTATAATAAGTATTTAAATGATCTTATATAATGTTAAATGGATGAAATCAAACTTCAAGATGGATAAAGACCATTTTTTCCAAAGAAACACGCAAAGACGACAAACTGTTGAATCGTTTTATAAAAATGATATGTTTAAACATTCTGAAGAAGATTTTCACACAGTGAAACACACGGATGCGGATTGTGTAGCAAAATGATCAGCGTCATGTCAAAATAGGGCATATGCCATATGCGGCCAGCGTAATTCCAGATGAGCTTCCCTATCCGTTATTAAATCACGCAATCTTACATGTTCTCATTAGCGGACTGGGTATCACTTAACCAGAAGGCATCTTGTTTCGTTTTACGGATGATCTCGAGTCATGATCGGATCCATTCGGTTTGCGTCAATTTGCATAATGTATGCAAGCTATTTATATTTATCACCATGGTAATATAAGAATTAAATCGCGCAGTTCTTTGAGAGCAAGGTAAACGCAATTGTATACACACCATTTCAATTACATATAGAAAGCAATACAGTAAACGCTGTTTGAACGAATAAACTTATGCAAGATAATCTAATTTATTAAAATCGAAAGAATGACCTTTGAAATGTAAACAAGTTATAAATACATACAAGTGACCTACTTTTCAAACTTCAGTAGATAACGGGCAACTACGTCATACTTACGACGCTGCCCGAGGCCAATCTCGCATTCGCTCGTTATGATCGGATATCGTCGCGAGGAATTCAAATGGAATATATGGTCCCACAAAAACTAAAAAATAAAAACGAGCATTTTGTATCTCTTTAAATCAATGTTTCCAGACCACATCTAGCGTTGAAATGTTGGCTATGCTATAAGGAACACAGATTGTTTTATTGTTTAACTTTATTTTAAGAAGTAGTCGTACATTTTGAGCATTTACGGATCTTTAAATGAAACAAATTACTTATGAGGCACAAGCGGAGCCCATGTTTTAGAATCGGAATTGAATGGAACAAAATGGAACTAACCAGTTAAGTATAATGTATATCTTAATTATTCGCGCGGTTTGATCTTCATCAGTTTTAGTTTGTACTTCATCCCCACATTCGTTTCGAAAGTTCGACTTTATCTTTATATTCATACACCACTAAAGAAATAATTTATTTTAACCGAAAAATCCATCCGTTATGGAATAATAGATGTTTGAATTACCTTCCAGATGTATATAAATAGGCGTCAGAACCGTATTTTGAAAAGAAGCCGTTCGGCGAGAGACCTTTTTTTCAGCGTATGCTATAAACTATAAACGACTCTTATCAACAACGTTCGATACTTTGATAAGATTAGATATATATCTGCTATCAAGAATACAGCCTGGTCATCTTCTCACATTGTTGTGAGGTCGAAAAGGTGGCGCAGCACAAATGACAAAGATTCCAAAGAATGCTGCAACTTTGGAAAAAATGCCACTACGATAATATTTCACCCTTGACACTGACCCTCCCTTACTATTCCTCATTATATTTTATATATGAAACAATTATTTTGATCACATATTATAATGCCATTAACCTGTGGGAATAGGCCGTAAACTGAATTGAATATCAAAGTATGTATTAAAGGCAGTCATTTAAAAAATACTTTTTAACAATGAAAGCGTATCATTTTTTACCTTAATAATTCGAAGAAAATTTGGAACGGGCTCTTTCCGGGATGGCAATTTAGTTTGGTGACATGTGGCCAGCTGACCTAAATTTGATGAGGTGTGTTTTCGATAAATATTATTCATATCCTGGTTGATAAAAACATTATTATGTCGTAAAACTCCGAATCATACCCAGTATAATTTGAGCTATGGATGCACCGCTTCAACGTAGACACGTTTATTTTCGAAAACGACCATTTGGCATTCCGAATCCCGAATATAAATCGCTACAGAAACATTGGCTTGAGAAGCGTTATCTATGTCACAAACTGTTGATACAATAAATCTTTTTGAAATGAATATAAAGAATTATATCATAATTTTTTAAACATTGTACTTAAAGAAATTGTCAATATAGAGGACACAAATAAAAAATTAAAAAAGGAACATTTGCAATGTGTGTATTTTACAAATGCAGTTTGAATATTTCTCCTCAGAAGAATATGTTTTGATTTAATAAAATTAAATTGCAAACTTAAGAGGTCATTTTTCATCAAAGTCTTTCAAAAATACATTTTGATTTATACGTGAGTATATTAAAATAATGACAAGGATGTATATATTGTGTGTATTTTTTTAATCAGTCTGTCATCTATATGTTCGTATGTTCAGCATGTTAAGGTAATATAATGTATACATGTACATGTTTTGTTGTTTCTACACACAAATTCGAATACATGACATTCTATGTAGACTCAGTAATGTTTAAAACTTGTGTATTTTTCCAGTTTCCTAATCTATTTGCAAACATTGTCTCTAGCTCATTGTTAAAAGGTTATTTTTTACATTGCAACCTTTGATTCGGAATGTTTTGTTTTCATCACATTCAATATTTCATCACCTTTTGTTTCATTTATTTGTGTTTGTTTTGCAAAACCTGTCTTTCTGATACCCATTTAGTTTTTCATACGGTGAACTATTCCTTTAACATTTACTTCCATCTATCTTGCCAACAACCTTACATCACCGTCAGCGCTTTGATTTACCATGTTGAACAGCTTCATATCAACATAGAAATAAGTTCCGGTTGCATAAAATAAAAAGCAGTAAAAAATGCCGTGTTGACTTAGAATTCAGAATCATATCATATATATATAAAAAAATGTCAGTTCTTGATATTAAATTACCTGTATCTATAACGCTTTTCAAAACAACATTTATTCAAAACATATTGAAAAGGAAACGAAAATATCCTTTTTAAATTAGATGTTGCATAAGACAGAAGTTTTGGATATTTTTTTATTCAATAAATAATGCATGCTAATAAAGAAACTAAGTAGTAAATATGGCAAGCAATTACAAAAAAAACACCTAGCACTAAAGACTTTGGAAATAATTATTTTTAGTTACTAAATTAGCCTTTCTTGAATGGGCGTCTGAGACTAAGGCAGAGTGAAATTTGGTTCAACTCACAGTGTTAAGAACACATTTTGATATTTAAGCGAAACACCAATTATGGATGCCTGATATGATATGGGCAAGGTAACAGTAACTAAAAAAAGACACACTATTTTTTATCAATAACTGGAAGTGAAAGTGATATATTTATGTGAAACATCCTATATCATAGGATAACTTATATAATGAACTTCGATTGCTATTCCATGTTCAGCCTAATTACTTCACGAGCTAGTTTATTAAAGATCCTAAATTGAAACCTTATATTATGAACCAGCTTATGGTTGCATATTGTGTGGGAGGCTGGATTTAAAGTCCATTTATAACATACAAATGTTTTTGTCTCACTAAAATTGTGATTGGTTTAAGATAGTGTTTTTATGTATTATACATTGCACATGATGTTGGTTGGGAGAGTGTGAAGGTAACCGGCATATAAATAGAAATATGGTTTACACTTAATAACTAAGAAGATGTGCTTTCAACATGTGGCACATTTAATTTATGCTAGCATAATAATAACCATGACATTTTAAATTGATTTCGCTTTTGCTCTTTATAATGTTTGAAATTAATATTGGTATTTTTGACATTCAATATATTTAAGTGTATTTTAAATGAGAATTGTTAAATTGGCATGAACTTGTTTTTCTATTCGATTGTCTGTCTGCATTGTTGTTTCATTATTGTGTCATTATCTTCATTGTTGTATGTAACCTTTGTTTAAGTAATGCAGTTTTTCATTGTTATTAAACGTGTATCGCTTTCAAATGACTTGACAGTTTTAAATTACATTTTGAAAACAAATGTCAGTGTATAAAAGGCAGTCATAAGTGAATACACGCATTGTTCTTAATACACAAAACCATCAGTGAAACTTCGATATTGTCAGTGAGAAACAAAGCATAGAACTTAGGAAGATATAATACGTACTGCCAGTGTGACGCCCCTCTCCAGTAAAGTCCTTTCAACTAAATGACAATGCAGGCTAAATACAATATATATTATACCTATTGAAATGCCCATATTATAATCATTTAAGTTATGCTAGTGCGTTTCCTGATCGGATTGGGTATTTGTCATGCCTAATTGGAAACTTCAATAGGAATACATTAGAATTCTATCAATTCGTGTTTTAGCAAGAATGGTTAGCATTTAATACGAACGTTTTAAACAATTAGTGTGGTTTAAATAAAGTTCTGTAATTTTATTGTTTTGAGTATTGGACTCACATTTTCATTGAGGTAAGATTGTCGTTTATTAAATTTTGTTTGATGATTCCCTTTAAAACTCAAATATTGTGTTCAATCTAATCTACAGCTTCATTTGTTATCGATATTTTTATTATGTTACAAGTGTGCAGCGTTTCATAATAATAATAATTATTATTATTATTTTTATTATTTTGATCATTATNATTATTATGATTATGATTATTATTATTATTATTATTATAATTATTATTATTATTATTATTATTATTATTATTATTATTATTATTAAGTTTAATTTATCACCGTTTTCTGAGACTGAGTGTGGACGCAATTTTGTTCCGATAAAGTCGCGCGATCGGATTTTTTTCAGATATTGAAAATCGATCAGGGCCGTTATAGAGAATGCATGGTTTACTATCTTACGATAACAGATTGATATTGGACGTGGATGATATCGGCATAGAGAAGCCTAGGCTTGACGAGGCTTTCCTTCCGATATTCATCCGAGTTTTCATAAGACAGTGACCATGTCTTCTATTTATTATGCAACTTTTCTTACACAAAAATCCTCATTATTGTCAAAAATATTGTTTAAAACAAACCCGCAAACATTCAGCAAACTACTTTGCTACACAATATGCAAATGAGACAGCCTGATGTCTACATGGATCTATGTGTAATGAACATTACACATTCGCAATTGTTCTAGATAAAAGTCAATACTAACAATTAAACATATATTCAATCAATTATAATACACAAATCCATCAATCTGTTTTTTTTTGAGTCAAACTAACGCGTAGTAAAAGGCTAACGACGTATGTGTGTTTTTCTGTCAGTCCTCATGCTCACAATTTGATAGGAGGCGTCGTTCTTTACAACTTTCGACCAATGTTTTTTGGTTTAAACAATATTTATTTAGCTATTCATATACAGCATGTAAGCAATATAATACAATACAAAGATACTAGCTACTTATGACGAAATATGCTTAACATGAGGACAGCAAAGTGTAAATTAACAGAATTGAGAAAAAAGCTCGAAGCTTATGCTATGTCTCTCTTCTGTTATTTGGAAATGCTGCTGATACGGTGTAAACAATTGAGCATATAACTACAATGTACATAATGTCGGAACAATGAATAGCGAAATATATAAATGCATGTACGTATACAGTATCGGAATGAAAAAATGATAAAGGAAATAATACAAAAACGTTACAAGATGATGTGGATAGGGCAAGAAAGATATAACGTTTACATACATCAGAAGTATAAGTAAGTAATAATCTTGATCAAAAAAGAAAGAGACAAAAGTGACAGAGTTATCGCAACTTGAGAAAGTAACGATAAGAAAGGAAACAGTTGCGGGGCGGGGCATCGTTAGCAGAATCAGGTTTGTTCATGGGGGGAAGTAATGTTAAAATCTATGACTATCCCGGATGAAAGACTGAACATGTTTGAATATAAGTGAATTTTCTTCGTATGATCCATCTTTGACACCGAAGAGAAGTAGTTGTAAAGTTATGGGTTGAAAACTAGACAGATTGTCGAAAAGGATTGCTCTTTTTTCATTATAAATTGGGCAAATGTAGAAAAAGTGATATGTGTCTTCAATCTCTCCACATTGACAATATGGACTTTCAGATATGTTTTTCGCGTACAAATGTTCATTTAAGTTGCTGCAATGCATTCGCAATCTTGCGTGAAGAACATTCAGCGTCCGCTCGCCATCATAGTAATGCATAGGGATTTTTAGTTTGTCTTTGTTAAGATTTGCTTTGAAGGTAGAGAGAGAAGGAGAAGATCTAACAGATTCAGGTAGGGCGTTCCATAGGTTTATCGTTGATGGCAAGAAAGATCGGGTAAAAAGCTGTGATTTACATTGAATGCTACGTATATTATCAGAATTACGAAGTGGATATGCTGTTGTTTCACCCACGCTAGAGGGGATAAGTGCAGACAAATATGGGGGTGATAGAGAATTATACATCTTGTAGAAGAGGGTCAGTTTATGTTTAGTTCTCCTTTGTTTTAAGGGTTCAAGAGCCGTTTCATTATATAAATTCTGCAGTGATGATAGACGTGTTCCCCCACTTATTATTCTTGCTGCTNGTCCCACAAGCTATTAAACCTATTGTTTACATAATTACAGGCTGTCGTCTGCTGCAGTGTACCAGTTAAGTATAAACAGAAACGCTTTAAGCATTTGTCGTCTGCTAAATTTGACTGGAGATATCCACACAGGCAGTCATGGGTTAAGGGCCCTACCGTAGCTAAGGCATACTGATTTGCAAAATTGCGTCTGCATTATTTGTGTGCTTGGCTCGCAAATAAAAATCATTCACAACAACTATTACCAAACATTCTCATAGTAAATTCATTCATATCAGCAACAACATTGCATACTGAATCAATCAAGTTTATCAGCACTGCCTCTCTTCAGGTAGATAATGTTCATGGGAAGCTCATTCAATGCACAACTGTTATTGTAAATAACAAATAAATCCTAAGATGATACATTGCTATCTTCACACATTTGTTTTCAAGGCGCAACTGGTATTTTCTTTTTATACCAATTAATGTCTAATAACACTTTGTTATCTACATTCAACAGTTTACCCATTCCATTCATCTCCAGAATATAATGTGTTTTGCTTGACAATCCTTCCAGATCTTGTTGTTCTGCCTGAATTCCCGAAATTTTAATTCCAATGGGTATTGTTTGTATTAGGTGAATTTAATTGCTGATTATCTGGTGTTTTGCAAGTCTGTGTTGTGTTACCTTGTTCTAAAGTGACATTTGGGGCAAATTCCTGAATGTCAAATTTCTCGTTTGTGTTCATGTGTAATTGGCGATTTCTGCGGTATATACCTCCATCAGGTGTTTGAATGTAGTATGATCTGTCATTGTGTTTAGAAATAACCTTTGATGGCAACCATGTTTTACCAACTTGATGCCCAACACACTGATTATGAGCTAGCGGTGTTTGCTGTGTTGATGACCTATATTTACTGCTTTTGGTATCAGTTTCTCTCTTTGCACGGGAATGGCAGATTGCGTGCGTCGCCCTTGCAACAATTGTGCAGGCGATAAACCTATAGCCTGCAATGGAGTATTTATATATTCTAGAATTGCAATGTATGGATCACACTTTGCCTCTTTTGCCTTGATTAAAATGTATCGCTCTTTGACCATGACCTCAGTAAAACCATTTGATTGTGCTCTTGTGGGTGAACTAGTTTTGCTTGTGAAATTCCATTTCTAAGCAAAGTCACACAATTCTTGTGAAGTTTATTGACTTCCGTTGTCACTATAAAAATATCTTGCACACCAAATCTACTGAAATGCCCTCGCAGTTTTAGTATGTCAGTTTGCGAGTTTGCAGTCCGTCTATCTCAAAATGTCTACTGTAGGAGTCAGTTATCAAAAGATATTCGTTCCCATCAAGATGAAATATGTCGCAGTGGACAAATTGCCAAGGTTTGGTTGGTGTGTCATAAGTTACCAAGGGTTCCTTAATATTGGATGCTCTGTATTTCATACAGATGGGTCAATTCCGTACATAGTCTGTAATTTCCCTTACCATCCCAAGCCAGAAGAGTGCGTCTGTGGCCCTGGCGACTTTTTTTGTCTTAAGCCATGTGACCAACATGAACTTTTTCTATCAATTCTGCACGAGACTGTTTTGGAATCAAACTCGTTTGACCCCAAGATATCAAACCATCACCTGTTGACAGCTCGTCTCTGTGATTAAACAATTCAATAATGGAGTTGTCACAGCCCTGCCTTGTTTTGGGCCAACCTGTTTCTATAGTCTGTTTTGCATTGGTGAGTCACGACTTGTGTGAACTCTCAACTGTTCCAGTCTGCTGTCTTAAATTGTCAAACATTTAAAAACTGTGTGAACATGCAAGTCAAGCCCCGCATATTCATCAAGTGTACGACTCATTGGTTGTCAAGACAGTAGGTCGCTTATTAGAACTTGTTTCCCAGGTACAT
Organism: Dreissena rostriformis; assembly: GCA_007657795.1. NCBI lineage: Eukaryota > Metazoa > Mollusca > Bivalvia > Myida > Dreissenidae > Dreissena > Dreissena rostriformis. The sequence goes on along the minus strand of VMBQ01014439.1, from coordinate 2,421 downwards.
ATTTGACTTAGATGTCGTATTTTTGAATCATGAGTAACATTCTCTGCAAGCGATTCAGAAGTGGTTCTGTAGACAGAGTTTTTTTCATGATGGCTGCAATTGGTCTATGGTCAGAGTGATATAAACCTTACGTCCATTCACGTACTGATGAAACCTTTGACAGCCAAACACTATTGCCAACATCGCTCTTTCAATGTTTGCAACACTATTTTCAACATCTCTCTTTCAATGTTTGCATATGAGCTCTGTGTAGGTGTCAATGTCTTGCTTGCAAAAGCAATTGGTTTGCCGTCTTGCAAAACGGTGGCGCCAACATCATGTTTGCTTGCATCGCAATCAAGCGAAACCTTTTTCTTATTGTCAAAGTACGCAAGTACTTGTCTTTGCGTCACTACGTCCTTCATTTTATTGAAAGCGTCAATTTGCGGCTGATCGAATAAGCACGTAAACTGCTTGTAATGTCAGCCAAATATGATGAAAACTTATGCAGGTAATTCACCATGCTAAGAACTGTTTCTAGTTCTGCCCTTGATTTTGGGTACTGCAATGACGTAATGGCCTTGACCTTTTCACTGTCAACTTTGAGAACATTGTTGTAATGACATGACCAAAGAATGGCACTTCTTTAACATCAATTAGGAGTTTCTCTGGATTGAAACCTACCCCGTTCTCGCGTGCCCTGTCCAGCAAAGCGCGTAGATGACTGTCATGCTCAGAGTTTTTTCTTCCACAAATCAAAATATCGTCAACTACAAATGCTACCCTTTTAAGACCTTTAAATGTCTCGTCAATTTTCCTTTGCCAAATGTCTTGACTGCAATTCAGACCAAATGACATACGTAAGTACCTGTACCGTCCAAACGGTATACTGAACGTTGTAAGGTAAGACGACTTCTTGTCCAACTTAATAGACCAACACGCATGTGTAACGTCTACGACGCTAAAATGTCTTGTGCCACTTAGCTTGCTCGTGACGTCATCAATGGTGCGCATCGGTTAATGTTAATGTTTTTTTTGCGATAACGGGCCTCGATATTGGGTAGGCATTGATGAAATACTTGATTAAAATATAATCTTATTAAACATTATATTACACTATTTAAGATGTCGATAAGGCTTATGTTGATCTGTTCATTCTCTTTGAACATAAATTAGTTTAAAATTACTCACCTATTACGAGAAAGCCATTAAATATGTCAATGCGTACATGTTTCATAATTACTCGGTTTATTGTTAAAACATTTTTAGGAGAAACAGCCAGTCCATGTTTTCAAACGCTTCCATATACGTGCTTCTACTGCCATCGTGTACATGTTCACGTGTACGGGACATGGCATGCCTCTCCATCACGGCGCTCAAAGCGTCATTGTTTACTATGTGCTCATGCATAATTGCCAACATAAACACGCATAATTAATGGCAGTAATTGTGTTATTTTCCATGATATTATTTACTTGCCCTTTAATTTAGGAACATAATTTAACTAATACTAAGCTAATTTGAGGCAGACATTTAGGAAAATACTTCGACAATTCAACGTATAGTTCGGATCAAGCGTTAAAAAGGAGGTTAACTGATTTTTTGAATTCTATTGGTCAAATAGAGCCTATGCTGCTTCTTTTAGGCCAATAAACAAGAACAAAGTAAACAATTTTAGGAAAAAATGCACAAGAAACAATAGCATTGTAAACAATAATTGAATATTCATGGTCATAAAATAACAACTTATTAAAACTTAGAGGATGATTTGACCAAGAAATCAATAATTTAATAACGGAAGAGTAAGACATTAAAATAACCCAATAAAAAAGTACACACTAGAGCGATAGATGTATGTTAGCTAGATACAGTAATAAAGTAAACATATAGAGTTAGAATTGAAATAAAAATAACCGCATAAACATAAGAGGGATACATGACTTACAGATACTATACATGTAAAGATCTGAGAGAAATACAAGCACTTACACGAAAATTGACACACATTGCAAGGAGTTGTTTTCACATAACAACAATGTGAACAATGTGAACAATGTGAACAATATGTTCAAGATAAGATAAGAATTCAAACAAATGAGACAACAACACAACACAGAAAAAAGTTGAGAGCGGCATATGGCCGATAAAAAGCAACAACGTAAACAGTTAGAGGGAGATTAGGCGGCCGAGATACAACAATAGCGTAAACAATTTGAGATAGTTCATATATAAAAATAGCAATAAAGAGAACAATAAAGGGCGATAGGGATACACAAATAACTACAAAAGCAATAAATAATAACTGAATAATTACGGAGAGAAATGACAAAAAACTGCACGCGAATACAATTAATAATAAGAATTATTATATACCTGTGTAATGCTTTTAACAAAATACAGGTTATATCAATCGTTGAAATAAATCCCGTATTATGCTACTCG
>VMBQ01014438.1:0-12571 GCA_007657795.1 Dreissena rostriformis | reverse complement strand
TAAAGAGAGTCTCTGGTACTGGGATGACAATAAATGCATATGCTTTAAGCCATGTTTTCCCAAAATGAAGCTTAAATTATCTTTTCTCTTAATGATTTGAAAAAAAAGGATAAAAGTGATAATTAATTCAAAGTTACATCGCTGACAATGCAAATACACAAAATCACTTTTAAATCAAATAACAACCAATGAGTTCTAAATTTTTACCTTGTGGCATTTTTAGTAAAAATCTAAAAAGGGACATTTTCACAGTTTGTCATTAAATGCTTAATATTGATAAATGTAACCATTGGATCTTAAAAGCTCCATTAAAAAAACAACACAAGAATACAATTAAAGAAACAAAAAAAAGTTACCCTCAACTGGGCTCGAACCACTGACCCCTGGAATAAAACTCTATCGTTTAGACACTTCGGCCATCCGTGCTCATACAATGAGGGATGTATTTTATACTTAATATAAGCAATCCTCGTAGTATGAAAAAATATAACGACAACAACAGAACTCTTCAAATTATTAAATCGTTTAATTTTGTCAATTTACCAAAATGTGAAAAGGTCCCTTTAATGTCTTCAGACTTGCAAATTAAATGAGTTCAATACACTGTCAGATCTTACATCATGAATAACTTACAGTTTTAGTGGTTGCCTGTTAGCCTGGGGCCAGTAGATTTAAGCCCAGGAAACTCAATTTCAAAAGTTGGTTACATTTGGGCTAAAAAGCAGGGCAACTAGCTTTTTCAAAGCTTGAACAACTCAATCCAATTAAACATAGAATACAAATTGGCGACTGTGGATCAATTATGCTTAGGAAATGATTCAATTCCGGCTCACTACAAGAAGTGATGCATTAAAAGTCTGTCATTTAGGCAAAATTGTTGCTCAATAATTCAAAGAAAATAAATAAATTATTAGATACATATAACACAACATGTACATGAGTCTAGGCTTGTTATTCTTTAGCAATGCAATCGAAATTCTTAAGATGGTTGCCAGTGCAGCAACCAATTGCGAAAAAAGAGACATATTGTTGTTATTTTGTCTAAGTTATCTCTATAACATAAATATGAGGATAAACAGTGCACACACATCTCGACCTGTGCTTTAAGACTTACTCTTCATAAATTTGATTGGGTTGTGTTCATTTCAAACTTGCGATATAAAAAGCTATAACATAATTATGAAAACTGAGTTGCGTCTAAGATTATGCAATAGCGAACAACTTCAGTGCCTTCAGCGCTTTGATTTATTTCACAGACGCTCGATGAGCGTCTAGACAATCTAATTCATGAATAGTTAACTAAACAATATGGACTGTGATAAAAACAAGCAATACGCGTATGGGCAGTACATGAAGCAAGCTATGGGATAATTCGCATTGAGTACCATTAATAATGAAAACGTAGTTTAACGAGTTTTCATAAAGTTTATGACAAAATTGACTTAAATATTTATGGATACATCATTAGGATTGAACATCACGCAACCATCCATTAACCTTTAGGCCAAGGTGAGAGACAAACTGCCTATACAATACAGGACAATATATACCACGTTGATACATGCACAAGAGCGGTAAAATGCTGCCAGCTTCCAGAATGATAATACACCGATGTGTAAAGTCACTGCTAATGCTTAGAAATATATAATAAGATCTACTCATTTCACAACTGAAGTATAGGAAAACATAACCGTTTGCTACCCATGGAAGATAGTGGTATATTTAAAGTGTGGGGAGCTAAGAAAATTAAGATTAAGTTCACTGATGTTCTTCTTTGTCTATTTTTTTTTCAAACTAAAACACAGTATATGTTACTTATACAAATGGTCTAGCTTTTTCAAAGCAACGGTCAACCGAACATAACTCAAAGCATTTTAAACGTGCATCAGTTCTAATGACACTAGACGTTTATTTCACTGAAAGTTATTTCCTTTAAAAGAAATATATTGAATTAGGTTAATCTGCGAATATGAGCTATTTGAATGTAATGGTCTTTATCTTTAGACACAAATCTCTATAATAAACTGTTAATGGCAAGTGTTTTATGGATCTTCCGATGTTTTTTTTCTACACTGAGTTTCATGTGTTATGTAATAAACCTTATTTACGAAATGTGCAAGAATATAGATAACCAACTTAATGTAACGTATACAAAGCATTTAAAATCACTTAATATATCAACTACATTGTATATTTTAATGATTCTTTCATAATGCATAAGATATGTCATCGTTATTTGTTCCTATGTGCTATATGGGGTTTATCATAACTGTGGAGATCCATATCTATACAGTCTGAAGGTTTAACAAACTAAACACTTGCGAAAGCTTCAATAGAGACATCGGATTTGTGAACTTATTTGCCTAACACAAATACAATATAAAGAAGTGAAACTCCAGAAGCTGCAGCAGTATTGTATTTCTATCATACACACCTTCAAGACATTTACAGTCGCTATGCGGACACTACATCCACTACGCCACGGCGACCTCATTATGCTTATAGAGTTTCATTATTCGATTAGTTAAAGATGTGTTCCTATCGGATATGGCGATTTAAAAAGAAAATTACTGTTATTGTTTGTCCAGTTCATGAACATAATAGTATGTAACATTAACGTAAATATTTCAAGAATCCCATACAAGCAATTGGATTATGGGTGGTAATCTATAACCAGTTTGTCCTGTGTCAAAGAACAGTTGCAGTTCTTAGAACATTACAGCTTAAGTACAACATAAATGTCGTTCATCATTCGCCAAAACAGCACATTTGTTTCTCGAATAGGTTTTACAGAGTGGGGTTTTCAGCATATTTGTACACTTAATAATCAGTTGCTCAACTATACCTCTGAAAAATCATACAATGTTTTATACTGAGTGATCATTTTCTTTGCTTTTAAATACTTTATATTCTCATTTTTATCGTCATAAACTGCAAGTGTGCCTTGAAACAATTAGGACAAACTTAGAAAGCAATATTCCCTAGTGCCACGCATTAATGCAAAATGCAAATTGGACACTGTCTTGCCAAGAAATAATTTCTCCCAGGAGTTGGACAATGTCCACTTGTATTAATATATACAAACCGTATTGAACGATAGCCTTCATAACTTTGTTATCATTCCGCACCACATGTGACGTTCTGATATTTTATGACATGTTTAGATCGGCATCGTGTCACACAAAACTACAGTCTGAAGACATACTTAGCAAAAAAGATTATCACTTAGTTTATATGCATATTGCAGAGTGTTTNTTCACTACGCATGCACAATTTGCATTCCTGGGTTTACTACGTGGCGATGATGATCAATCTACTTGCGTTATTTATAGTTACCTGGTATGCGTACCCAGTAAAAATAAATAAATACAAAAAAAAAGTAAAAATAAAAAACTACTTTTTTCAAGTAATGTTATATACCAGTCGTGATATTTTAATCAATATAAACTAATAATTATAAAAAATACGGTATTTTAGAACTTTTCTTGTTTCGTCATTCGTGGTTTACAGTCCCTTTAAGTCATTAAATGAAATTTTGATTGTTATAACTAAATCCTAGTGTGGATTATCGGAGTTCGGATATGAAGTTTCTTTCTTTCAAAACGTAAGGGCAAATATAATAGAAATAAATATATGCATACATGTATGCGTTTCTAGTCCACAAATGATTGCTAGAACTAAAATGTAAAGTCCAATCTTCTTGAAGCTTGGTAAGAACATTTGTTCTGATGATATATCGGTTGAGTTCGAAAATGGTTCCGGTTTATTGAAATACATGACCGCTAGGTGGCGGGGCAGTTATACTTATATAGCGTTAGGGAAACTTTGTTAGCACTCTAGCGGTAACATTTTTGTTTTATTTGTTCACCGCCGTTGTAAATAAAATTGAATCGACTTGACACAATTGATACATTTAAACATTATCCACAACATAATTGGTGTAAATGGCTTATTCCGTGTGTGTCAACATTCTTGTTTCAATTAACAAACAAAAAACTACTTATTTCTTAAATAATTTAGGTCACTTTGCTCTCAAATTCAATCATCGATAATTCAACCTACCATTTTAACCAACCAGTTATTCAAATGCAATCTCACATTTGTCATTCCAAATAAGTTTTCGTATGTCGTATAAGACGACCTATAACAGGAAACCCTTTAAAGAAAGCATTTGGAGATTGATTCAAAGATATTTCTATGTTATTAAAATATGTAGATTAACTCAACATGTTTTACGTTTGCAGACACGATTAAGTGTTGACTAATAAAATAAATTCTATAAAAACTAATCGCCAAGCAATGCAAAGTATCACGAAATAAGTTCTTAAAACAGTTTGTTTCTAATTGTAAAATGAAGTAAACTGTTTGCATAGTGAACGAAATTAATACTCTTATTTTAATACTAAACACTCGATAAATGTTATGTATGTTTGAATCATTAAGTCATGAACAGACTCGCGCCTTTACTCATTATTCTAATCAGATCTGTGCATACGACACATATAATCTACAAACCTAACGTGTCAACATCGGCGTACATACAAGTACTTTGTGTACGATTAGTTTCCAATTTAGCATAATTGATAGGTATAAATCTAGAAATACAACAACACGCTCGCAGAATCAGATGATTTACTAGGTTGTTTTTATTATAAATAGTGTTAACATATTGTTCAAAGTAAGGGCTGTGTATATTTAACATTTCATAAAAACAATATTCGTTCGTTGGACACAACTTAACACAGACTTTACTGATTCACATAGTCAGAGCATAATATTAACCTAATTCCTCTTTATATTTATTCAAACACACACATTATATAAGCAAATGTTAAGTTTGTTACTGTTTAATTTAACATGAAAATCGTAAGTGTTAACGTTTTAATCGTTGATTGGTTCTTGACAAACAATTAAGTAACGAAAAAAAGATGAAAAAAAGTATTTTCATTCATAGTGTTTTGACAATCTTTAATGTATGTGGCCTATTCGGAACAAATTAAAAGTAAAGTTTTAATAATCAAAATAAAATTATGTTATGCCTAATGCAGTGAGTAAATATATCATAGAATCCGATCAACAATAAACAGAAATGTGAAAATCTCGCTACATTATTAACACACATGAATTTGTTTTAAAAATCAACATATAAATTTAAGATCTGACATGAGCTGAAGGTTCATATCATATATTTTTTTACACGTTCAGGAGTTGTGTTAATAAGTGAGCATGTGGGCTCAATTGTCTTTTCTTGGATCTGTCTTCCGAGAACTGTTGCGGAATTAACACCAGACGAAAATCGTGGCACTATACACCACGCACTTCACGCACCTCACGCGGCAGCTGAAGAAGGACGACCAGATGCAGCACGATGACGAGCAAACGGCACGATTGACCCTTATGGCGCACACGCGAGTTTGTCGTTTTCCGCGAGTGGACGCCCCTAAGAAAAGAAATCGATAAGTAGGAAAGAGTTGTGTTTTTTGTTTGATATTTCACAGAATGTAATCATAGGATTATGTGTGTGTTGTGTGATCAGTAATCAGTTAGCACAAAACAGTTTTTAATAGTACACCTATGGCTTATTATTCGGAAAGACAGGACACTATTCACCTGTTTCGAGACTGTTCTGAGCGTCACACTCCACTGGCTTCAAAGACACAATGTCTCTGCCTTTGCAACGGTCAGTAATACGGCTTGGAAGTGGCTCATTGTCAGCCAGTGGCACCTCTTCGAAACAGGAACTGTTGTCATGAACCTATCAACATAATAAGGATGTATTCCTTGTTTCAATTTCCAATTAATATGCATCTGACATTAAAAGGTCACTCGTAAATGAATATAAGAACATGTTAATTAGCTTATTAAAATTCCTTGTAAATGTTTGGGTTTGTGTAAACTTTGATACTGTACATTAATAAGTATTATTTGAAATAGATTGTCATATTTTACGGGGAATTCAGTTATATGTTGGCTCAGAAGTATGCGTATACATAAATATACTGTTTTGTATGTGCTTGAAATCTAAAGTCCATTATATGTCACCGATATAGGTATAAATAGAAACATATATTGTCTTCATCTTTAATAAGAATTTTGAATTGTTTATTTGTATTGTTGTTATAATGAATGGCGGTTAAAGGGCGGTCTGTTTTTAATATTTGCAGTTAAATGAACAATAACATAATCAGATATTAGTGAAATGCATCTATTTATTGATGTGTTTACAATATTCGTACTAAAAATATATTGTTACCTGACTTAAGCGACACTTCCTGCCATCTTGGGTAATCTCGATTTCATAGTCCTTAAATAAAAAAGGGTCATCATTATAATATAACTTTCTATTCGTAATTATCTAGTGTAACGGTATGAACTACAGAATAGTTAAAATGAATAATAAAACGGTAAAGAAAATACTGTTTGCGAAAGACATGATTCGTGATATCATTGAAAAAACATGTAAGTTAATCTTTATAAAGAAAGGAAACACTACAGATAAAGCATGAATCCAATATATAGCTCGATTGCATCGAAAGCCGTAGGCTTATATAAACGNAATACTGTTTGCGAAAGACATGGTATGTGATATCATTGAAAAAACATGTAAGTGAGTCTTTATAAAGAATGGAAACACTACATATAAAGCATGAATCCAATATATATATATACATACAACCTGAATCGGCACGCAGTATATTCAATGTCGTGGGATATGCTCATATAGTACACAACATAGATCTAGAAAACTATGTGTTTTATTACCTCATCATTGAAAACGTCAATGGTTGTCACAGGTGTTCCGTCTTCAGCTGTTACTACGAGCAGTTGCTCGTCCCCCATTTTTATTGTGTTGGTTTTGAAAGACTCTCCAGCAACGGGCGTATCAGTGCCAGTCTAAAATGCATAGTAAAAAAAAGCTATTCAATGAAATTGCAGATTAACTATTAACCTATCTTAGCACATGTAAAAAGTGACCTTTGATAATTTCGTAATTTCCAACGTTACCGCAAAAAACATAAGCATTTATCTTCCGAACAAAAAAAAATGTCCTTGTGAACTAAAATATAACTATTACTGTTAACGAAGTAAGGTAATGCGCTATCGCAACATGCAAACAAAATTGTGTCTAATCGTATGCAAATACACTAAACACAAATAATAAAAACAAACAAATGGTAGCAGTTCATTTCGATTTCGACAAAAATGTTGCAAAAATGAAGCAAGAAAGACCCTAGTTTTGCTCACCACAGGGTTAGCCGAATACGTTCCGACACAGACTAGCGCGCACAACACCAAGGTCTTCATGATTCGGACATGCATGGTTTCCTGGAATTAGAATGCAATATACAGTAGGCAAAAGTTATCACCCAACACGGACTAAACTGTCGAGGAATCCAATATTTTAAAATAGTATAGTATTTTGTTGAAAAGTTTGAGTAAAAATATCTCCCATAATCATTATTATGTCCATTTGATGATATGATACTGACTTTTACTTTGATTACATTATAGTTTGGAATGCAATAACAATTCGAAAATAAATGGTCTTTTATATGAGATTAATTAAAATTATTTTTATTCGGAATGTCAGTTCGCCTCAGCGACACAGACAACTCATGTGGGCCTCAAACCCATTCCAATGACTTTTGCTTACTGGGCAAAGTAAAAATGGCCTTAGCTGTAATCAGTATTATACCAAACACATATAAAAAAAACATATCAGCTGCACTAGCAGAAGAGACAACCCTCATTACACAATGCGGTCCTTTATTTACGCCAAGTAATAGTTATGCAGTAAAATCTCAAATAAGTTATCATTTTATTTTCAAATTGCCTCTATTACATCGGTGACATGTTATTTTTCTTCATAATTGCAAACTATAATTTTTAAATTTTTAAGGTTTGCGTAAAAAAATAAATGCTTTAAACTACTTTGGCTTTCTTTTTTAGTTTAAACTTGCTACCTTAAACTCCAACAATCGATTATTCGTAAAATATCACGAAAATTACATGTTTTTGAAGGCGAAACATTGACAATGCTCAATGTTTGAAAAATATTAGTTCATATGTAAAACTATAGGATTATTTAGTCCGTATTGCGTTATAACTTGTGGTGAGAGTATAACACGTGCATATGTATCGCTGCTGCGTTAAAACGGAAATTAGTTTAAATGAACAAATGTCGGTATGCAATATAACATTTTCAGACAGCACCACACACCCCAGACGACGTCTTACTCAGGCCTTCTGTTGTTGCGTCAATTAATGACAACATATTAACGTTGTCCTATTTATCTAAAATGCAATACATATAGAGAATAACAGGTTACTTCTTGATATTTTTGTAATATATCAGGCAAGGCTTAGAATAATATAACGGCGAGGCTTGCCGAGCCGTTATTGTATTCGCGCCGATCCTGATATATTACAAAAAGATCAGGCAGTAAACTGTTCTTCTGTTTATCGTACCTATCTCTAAGTCCCCATTTTAAAAGAAATAAATACGACGCTGTGTTTTTAGCGGAAATGAGGGTTTCGCTGTCCTTCGCGCCACCTTGTTTCTAAGCCTCGCATGGTAAACTTGATCTTTATCCAAAATTCACATAATATTCTAGCTATCATATTATTTCCTCCCTTTTCCCATTAATAATTATCAAATATCGCATTTTTTGACGACTTTGTTCTTCCGTAATTTTTTGGAAAAACCCGAGTGTGATCTAAAAGAGCGACAGCATAGAGCTCAAGTTTATACGATTTTTGTAATACTATCTATTTTCATCTGGCAATAGGATAAAATATATGACATCCTGGTATCAAATTGTTTGTTTTGTTAAATCTGATTTTATATTACTAAAAATGATAACTTTATAGATCATTCCGAGTTAAATAACTTACATCCAAACATCGACTGATTTAACAATTTCCCGTTGAACATGACGTCATCAGCATTTACGCATTCATTTTAAATATTTGGAAAATACGTGTATTGCTGTTTGTGTTGCTTTCTGTGGATTAAATGTAATTCATCTTGGTATCAAATTGTTTGTTTTGATGAATCTGATTCATTTTTACAGTAAAATATTGCTTTCCTATTAAGTCTTAGTAATATGACACATCGACTGATATAAGAACTTCCTGTTGAACATGATATAAAAAAAAATATAGCATGCAACGTTATATCAGTCCGATATCAACGCAGTGGTATGATAATATTTAATAACGGCAACAAAATGTCATATCCAAAGAATGTTAACGTACGCACATACCTTGAAGGCGATGAGTCAATAGATAGTTGTCTTGGTGGCACACAGAGAGGCTCCTCTTTTGCACGTTTATGAGTTCGTTAATGCCATGGGCTATATATACTTATTTGGTCCTTGTTTACTGCCAATGGAATCGTTTAAAGAACTTATTCGGACTTGTTCTTCCTGTTTTCAGGTAATTTGATATCTCCGATCTATACAAACAACTATCATTATGTAACCAGGAAGTCAGAACACGCGTAACTATTTTGAAGAACACATCATTTTTAAAGGACCAATTTCAGCACTATTAAAAAAAAGTTTAGTCAGTTTCATTAGAAAAATCATTATTAATAATATTTGTCGTGCCCTTCATTTTTTTCCAAGAACCAAGTGCACACACGCACACAATACATTAAATAAATCATATTTAAAATATACAATATTGTTTTTATAATGTATTATAACATCAGTGTTCACCGTGTTTGTGTGGTAAATATATCAGTATCATAAGTTTAAGCCAAAGCCTACGAAGATTCCGTCAAAATTTTAAAATCATATTTTTAGTTTAACTTGGTCGTTTTTGCACAAACGTATTTAAGATCACATTAGTGCCTACATACTTGTAAGTTTAGTGTGTTCCAGTATAAAATAATATAAGTCAAATACATAATTATTAATTTGTTCTAGACTACAGATTTGTAACGTAAGTTGGGACATCTTCAGCAGAAGTTTGACCGGGACTGATAAATGGCTTTAAGATAATCGAAGTGTATTTTGTCCACGTATAATACAGAGTAATATTGTATAGCGTTATTTGTAATAGAGCTATATAGGTTTGCAAACGGCTCTTGACAGTTGTGTGGTTAAAAATAAAAGCTTTTTGACCAAACTTTTCAGCAGTATAGGCCATGGAAAATCATTGCAATAATTAAACTAAAAAATATAAGATGTTGACGGTTTACATTTATGTCTCATTGAAAATTGAACTGATGTAACAATAACATATAATATTGCGCAACACGTGCTCATTAATGACATTCAAATCAAAATAAATGCAAAACAAGGAGTTCAATTTTCAGCGAGGATTACCTTAAGTAGGCATCCCTTTAACACATTCTGAAACTGTCAACATCGACATAGTAGGGGGATTAACCAGACAAAGAATACATTATTGATGGTGACGTGTTCTTTCATTACCTGCAATTACGAACAGCTCATACAGTTACGGGTATAATGACACTTCCTTTTTGCGTTTGACATCCATTACAATGCTCCAATACCATTGGACATTGTAAATATTGGGTATTTCCCAAAGTAAAAAAAAAATGTTTTAATGATAATATTGTGGGTAATTTAGGGGATTTACCAGAGTAAGAATGCATTATTCATGATGACTTAATCTTTTCTTTCTGTTTTTAATTATTTTTCGAACAGCTCATTTATATTTTGGCACTTCCTTCTTGTATGTAGTATATTCATTATAAACTAGTGTCAAAAAAACTGTATTAACAGATAGGCATGTTCCCCATGGCTCATGTCTTTAATTTGACACTGATTCATTTATGAAAAATCATATCAATGCAATGATATTGATCAATATGAAGAAAGCTTTTATAGTGCTTCAAGCAAGTTTATTTGCCGGATGAGCACTGTGGAGGCACATAGACAGTGAAACTTTTGGGGCCCACGCCCCGGTCCCTACTTGACCTAGTGCCTACTAGAACGCCAGTGCGAATTCGATTAAAATCGTTTAAATTAGCCTATCAATACCAAGGCTGGCAAGACATAAAATGTGACAATTTCCTTTTATAGGTATACAATTTCATTACAATACCGCAATGACAATACGATGTTTCGTAGCCAGCGTTCTTGAATGCCCTTCAGAACGAATCTAGATGCAAAACAAGCAGTTCAATTTTTACGTTTACCTTAAGTAAACATTTAAACATTCTAAAACAGTCTAAATCGACAAAGTAAACAAGTAATTACGAATTGGAATAATGCACACATAATTATAGGTAATTTAGGGGATTTACCATAGTAAAAATGCATTATCATGACGTGGTCTTTTATTTCAATAATTTTCGAACAGTTCATTCAGTTACAGATATTATGACACTTCATTCTTGCTTTTGACATCCATTGAAATACTCATATACAATGGCGACATTGTCAAAATATTGGATAATCGAGTTAATTAGCCAGAGTAGAAGATATTTGTCATGATTTGATCGTGTTGGTAATTTAGGGTATGTACCAGAGTAAGAATGCATTATTGATGATTACGTTGTCTTATATTGAATATATTTTCGAACAGCTCATGTTTTGTCAATCACTTCCTTCTTGTGTGAAGCATTATTCATCATAAACGATTGTCAAAAAAAACTATATTGACAGGTAGACATGTAGCACACGTCAAATTCTTCAACCAATAATATTTAATTGCATCCAAAAATGTATGACGTCAACCTCCGATATAAAAAAAATCAGCAATTGTATGTCAAAATAATGTTCATATTAAAGATACATAATGTGTAAATCATATTTTGTTCTGTTTTATAAAAAAAAATCAAAAGAAATAAACTCCTCAATAGAATTTTTATTAAAACGTTAATGCAAAAAAAAATAAACATTGTTAAAATGCGGGGGTCTGAATTAAACATATGTTTATGGTATAAATCGACAGCCCCGATCAAAGTTCGGGTAGAAGGTTTACCGTCACCCTTTCGATATTCGTTTTTCATTGTGTTCACACGCAGAGACTGACATTTAAATCGTATTACAGGCCCTTGAAACCAAATATATGGGTCAGACACATACGAAACATTGACGAAAACTAAACTCGTGATTTCAGGGTTATCCAATGAAACATGAAGGAATGTCGGCCGCCATGGGGTGGGTCCTCTTTATCGGTTGGGTTAGACAAGTTAACATTTTAGAAACCTAAAGCGTGCAATTTGGGGTATACTTATAGAAGTTTTTGAACTTTTACTTTGACTTTGTATCAACACAAACTATACACCAGTAACCCCGAAATTAATATCATATATTTAGCTCGTATAAATACTTCCATTCTAGAAAAATGTTTCATTCATACAAGTAACTTTCTACTGATAAAAACCTCCAATCTCTCACTTGTCTGTTTCTACCTGACGCAAGCTCCGGCACGACTATGTTCAATGGAAATTTCTGAGGGTTGCTCTTTCCTTAGATAGTGTAATTCTTCTGCTTTTAGTTTCACCATGATTTATCTATTACTATCATGCACTCATTTTCATAATACAATTTTGTTCTATAATTAAGGCACTCAATTTATACCAAAATAA